>OZ022241.1:6652994-6732452 GCA_963978895.1 Erpobdella octoculata | reverse complement strand
GCTCCGCTCATTTTGTGACGGATTTCAAATTTTTTTTTTATATTTGATTCCCCTTGAATCTCAAGGTTGTGTGAAAATTTCATTACGATCGGATGAATGGTGTAGCAATGCATAAAGGCCATTAACATACAAACATTCATTTTTATATATATAGATAAACATAAATTTTTTAATAAATAATAAGTTGAACCAAATAATTGGTATTTTTTTACCGGAATGTTCTGTTGTAAATTTGTAATTTTTTTATTTAATTTTTTTTAAATTTTAAATTTAGTCAATCTTTTGAAATAAACTTTTCGTGTAAAAATTTTTTTTTTAACCAGATGACTGCGTTCAAGTTAGTTGAATCTAATCCCTCGGAGTGGCGGTGTCAACCTTAATTCTTCTCTCTTTCTCCCTTTCTTTTTCTCTCTCTCTTTCTTTCTCTCTAGCACTTTTTTACACACAAAAAGACATACATCCGAAGTTTCTTATGTGAAATTGACTTAAAATGAAAGAATTAAATTGAGAAAAGTTTTTTTTTACCAGTTTTATTAAGCTTAGGAAAAATCTCCACTTTATAAATCATCCAAATTTATCGATGGCGATCCCCGTGCTCACTGCGCATGTCCAAAACGCATGACTCATCCGACATACAACATTCGATTTAATCTTCAGCGTCAAAACAACTTCCGCAAAAAAGTACTTTTTGCCAAAAACTCTCTATTGATATAATGTCGTTATAATTTTGTTTATACAACTTAAAAATGAAGAAATGGGTTGACTCAGTTGTCACATTAAACTGTCAATACAACTAATATTCACTCATATTAAATTAATATATAAATTAAATTAGATGAATTACTGGTGGAGAAATAACAACAGCTTAACGTTCATCCCTATGGAGTCGTGTTGAATATAAACGACTGGCCAGTCTGTTTGAAGGCGTTGTACGAATATCCACGGAGAGATGCTGAGGGGTGGTTTGGGGGGGCCTTGTGGGTCAAGCAGGGTGCACAATTTTTTTGACATTTTCTCTGACTTAGCACCAAATAAAAATTTCTTTTTAAAAAAAAATTTAAAAACTGTTTTATATTTATGTATTAAAAAGATTGTATGCAAATGGTTATTAACATTAAGATATAAAAATAAGGTTTTAATATTTTATCGCAAAAGCAGCTAGACATTTTTTTTAACATTATTGAATACAGTGTATTAGGAGTATTCAATAATATTACATTGCAGAACTCCCACACAGCATCACATTCAACTGTAAACTATGTTAAATAAAATTATTGCACTTTTCAATACGTTTATTGAAATATTAAAAATAATTATTGAAATAATAAATAATATTCGTTGCAAGATTTAAAAAAAATATTTGTTGTTAAACTGAAAATATCAAATTATAGTTACTAAACTGAATTATATTTCATAATTTAAAACATTACAGAGTATTGAAGAGTCAAAATTTCAATCGAAAGTCATTTATCAACGTTTCTGATCACTAGGATGCAACTGCGCGACACAGCAATCACAAATTTGATGTCAGGAAATAAAAAGAGAGAGAGAGAGAAGGGAGAAAGAGAAAAAAGACATAGATAGAGAAAAAGAGAAGGAGAAATGGCAGTGGCATGGGTGGGGCGGCACTTTTCATGTGGTGGCAAAAAAGTTATTTAAAGCAGCAAAATTTGTATAAAAAAAAATATAATTTAGTTTTATCCTCCCGGCCATTGAGGGTTTTATAAAAAATTGTCAATTAAGAATGGAGAGTAGTTTATTGAAAATATCAGCATTGAACATGGGGGCAGTGATTTTGGCCTGCCTGCCCCGAGTGGCTAAGACCCCACTGTGCCACTGAGAGAGAGAGAGAGAGAGAGAGAGAGAGTGAGAGAGAGGGGAGAGAGAAAGAAAAAGAGAAAGAGAGAGAGAGATGATCAATCTCTCGCATCGGCTCTTCTTATAAGATTGATAAGCTGCAGAGCAGAGATGAGATTTTCCACTTTATTGTGAAAAAAAAACGAAATCTCGGATTTGTTTTAATTTATATTTTTTCACGAAGAGGGCTGATAAATAATCCAACTCTTTCGTCTTAATTAAGACATGCAATCATTAATAACATAACGAAATATATTAAAAGATTAATTGAAGAAAGATTGCAGATAAAAAGTATAAAAACCATCGCGTGAACAATTGTCTTGTTATTAACTAAAAAACATATTACTTGACTAATTACTAAGCCTAATTAATTGCACAAATAATTTTTTGCTATTAGTAGATTGGAAACAGACTTGACGATGACAACTAGCATGCGGCCCAGAAGGTGTTACTGGTGACAAATATCTTATTGCCACGTGTGGTATCTGACAGGTGGAAAAACCACGGGTTGCTGCAAGTGCAAAGGCGTCACTATGCCACAGGTTTACATTTGAATGACGCTGCAGACTGTTACAGAATATTACATCATATATTGGTTTTTTTCAGTTGCTATTTACCAAAATTTATTGTCTCCAGTCCACAAAGCTTCATCATTAATTTGTTAAACAAATCCGTAAGCGCTGCCTTGAAAACTTGAGCACTAGCTGGCATACCAGCTGTTTTATCAGTTAAACGTTGTGTACTAGTGAAATCTACTTGACAGTGCCGGGGCTGTTATAGGGGGCGATTTAACTGATAGGTTACATGACTAATTATTGGCTAGCGTTTTAACCTCGTTTTTTTTCTTAAAATAGTCGGTGATCGATGGGGGGGAGGTAGTGGTACCTAATTTTAAGATAAGTTTTTTTCCTAAAAAAAATGATCGATGACCGGAAAGGAAAGGTGAATGGTAGTTGTAGACGAGGAAGTTATGTGAATGGTAGTTGTAGACGAGGAAGTTATGTGAATGGTAGTTGTAGACGAGGGAGTTATGTGGATGGTAGTTGTAGACGAGGAAGTTATGTGAATGGTAGTTGTAGACGAGGAAGTTATGTGGATGGTAGTTGTAGACGAGGAAGTTATGTGAATGGTAGTTGTAGACGAGGAAGTTATGTGGATGGTAGTTGTAGACGAGGAAGTTATGTGAATGGTAGTTGTAGACGAGGAAGTTATGTGAATGGTAGTTGTAGACGAGGAAGTTATGTGGATGGTAGTTGTAGACGAGGAAGTTATGTGAATGGTAGTTGTAGACGAGGAAGTTATGTGAATGGTAGTTGTAGACGAGGAAGTTATGTGAATGGTAGTTGTAGACGAGGAAGTTATGTGAATGGTAGTTGTAGACGAGGAAGTTATGTGAATGGTAGTTGTAGACGAGGGAGTTATGTGGATGGTAGTTGTAGACAAGGGAGTTATGTGGATGGTAGTTGTAGACGAGGGAGTTATGTGAATGGTAGTTGTAGACAAGGGAGTTATGTGAATGGTAGTTGTAGACGAGGGAGTTATGTGAATGGTAGTTGTAGACAAGGGAGTTATGTGAATGGTAGTTGTAGACAAGGGAGTTATGTGAATGGTAATTGTAGACAAGGGAGTTATGTGAATGGTAGTTGTAGACGAGGAAGTTATGTGGATGGTAGTTGTAGACGAGTGAGTTATGTGAATGGTAGTCAGAAACAGGGGCGTCATTTGAAAAGCAAGAAACAGTTTCCTAATTTGTTTCTTTTATTTTTGAAAAATAATCTACGAAGTTTGGAAAAAAATGGGAAAAATCCCTACGACAACCCCTGGTCTCAGATATTCTGGAAAAAAACTGTATAACGTGTTGTTTAAAAAAAAATCTGGAAAAGGACTTCAGAGGTCCGCCTTCGGTCATAAGATATTTCTGAAAAAAAGTATAAGGTTTTGGAATCTTCAATACATGTAAGCTACCACGACACTGACACCCGCAAACATTCTACTTGCATAAACGGCGGCGCACTACCTAGCATACTGGCTAGCTCACAATGACATTTGAATGGATAGCTCACAATGATATTTGAATGGCTAGCTCACAATGACATTTGAATGGCTAGCTCACAATGACATTTGAATGGCTAGCTCACAATGACATCTGAATGGCATGCTAATGGTTAGGTTGAAGTGTTGAAAATGACAGTTTGTCAGCATTGAACCCTTTCGATTTGTGGTCTTTGAACGTTTCCAGACAGATCGACATCAAAAGTACGATCATTAAAACCAGAATGCTGTCCGGACAACAAAAACACATCTGACTGTGAAGATTATAAATCGTTTTTCTTTTTTTCTTTCATTATATTTTTGTTCATTTCATCCGGTAGATGAAGGTTTTGTTTTCTTTAGCAAATAATTTTTATATTTTTAACTTTTTAACCAATACTTCAATCAGTCAATATGTTCTAAATTGATAATCAATGATTTCTATATTTTGATGAATTTTAAAACAAAAAATTTAAACAGTTGCGTTGAAGAGTTATTCAACACATTTTTGAAGACCTTTAAACTGCCTTAGTCAAAACACATCCTTGTCATGGAAACTAAAGTTTCACGGTAAACAAGAAAATTTATGATTTTAAAACTTTCGACATGTGATCACAAATCGCTAGAAGTGTGACTCTACTATGCCGTCACAAGTGTTATCAAACGACCGTCATGGGTGATCATAAAACTACAAAAGGTGCTGAAGATTCACAAAATGTGACCACAGAGCAGATTCACACGCACACACACACACACACACACGCACGCACACACACGCACACAAGAACGTGTTACTTAGGAAAAGAGTCACTTTAATAATGTGACAAGCCTCGCAGATTAGAAGGAGAAAACAAAATCTTGCGAGGTCGATCCAATCTCTGGCCTTCGTTATATTTCCAAAGAAAAGAAGCCATATTGGATGTGGTTGATGAATATAATAATCCATAGATCGGGTGATGGTTTGGGTTTCCCGTCTTCCTCATTCGAACTCTAACGAGTACGGGATAATAACCGGTCAGTTTCGGTTATAAAAACTAAAACCATTATTATAATGTTGGATATCAATGTAAAATTGTGTTATGTTTTGAAATAATAAATTATGCAAACAAGAATAACTGTAACCAAAAAATTATCTTTTTTTAAATAATGACAGACACGAGAAGCACTATAAGAGTCGTGTTATGGAAACGTTTTATTGCTATGCTGTCACTCGAATATGCGTGGCATATTCTAACTTAAGATCATTATATGAATAGCACATGACATATATTTCAAAACTTAAAAAAGTAAGTGAAAAAAAAATTTCTTAGTTTTTTAGTACACATTTTTTCTTTTTTGTAGCATTACTCATTTATATAACATATTTAAATCTATAGTAATTGCTTACTTTTATCATCAAGGTCGTCAGAATATTCTTCACAATCATCATCATCATCATTATCATTCAAATCATCACCATCACCACCATCATCATCAACGTCATCGTCATCGTCATCATCATCATCATCATCATCATCATCATCATCATCATCATCATCATCATCATCATCATCATCATCATCATCATCATCATCATCATCATCATCATCATTATCATTCAAATCATTACTATCACATCCATCATCATCAACGTCATCGTCATCGTCATCGTCATCGCCATCGTCATCGTCATCGTCATCGTCATCGTCATCGTCATCGTCATCGTCATCGTCATCGTCATCGTCATCGTCATCGTCATCGTCATCGTCATCGTCTTCGTCATCGTCATCGTCATCGTCATCGTCATCGTCATCGTCATCGTCATCATCATCATCATCATCATCATCATCATCATCATCATCATCTTAAAAGACGACCTCCATATGATCGTATTCATCGGGTTAGACTCAAGTGAATAATCAAAGAAAATGAAAGTAAAAACTTGAAAAAGATTGAAAATAATTGAACTTTTTATCTAAAATTAATTATGCAAACATTAATGACTTTACATGGAACAGAAAATTGTGGTCCGGTCGATATAAACTGTTTTAACAACATCGAAACAATCAATTTTATGCTATCGCTACGAAAATCATTTTTAACAATAAAAACTTTTTTTTGACGTGATTATTGTGAGTTGCAGATTTTGTTTTTGTGTGTTTGTCTGAGTGTTTCATGTTCATTTCAATTGAAGATGAAATGCGAATCATCTGCTTAGCATTATTATCAAGTAAGAAGTCTTTTAAATGTTGGCTATTTTCTTAACAACATCAATTTTATAGCTTTAGAAGACATCACAACCATCTTTACCACATCAATAATCTATTTTATGCCCACAACATAAACTACAACAGTATTTTACCACAATAGGAGCCACCGCAGTTTTTACCACAATAGCAGCCATTGCTATTTTTACCACGTTAGCTTCCATTACCTTCATTAAAACCCCGGTTACCATAACGCCATTTTATTATTACATCATCTACAAAGAACGTAATCTGAGCCACGAGAAAAAAACGACGATTAATGTTGACATTGTGTCAGCTCTTTCATTTTTTTCTATTTTCCTCTTAAAAAGGAAAAAAAAACAATTTTTTAACTTAACGAGTAGAAATTTGAAAGAAATAAAAAAAATCTCAAAATGTCATTAAAAGTCCGGATTTTTTCAGTTTCAGTTTCAATGAAAGGAAATGAAAACAAATTTGTTCGCTGAAATTGAAAAAAATTGTTCTGGTTTTGGCAACAAAACGTGAATCTGATTGCTTAGGTTTAATGAGCTTTTTATTCAGTTTGGTTTGAATTAAAAATAAAAACGCAAACTCCGCCTGTGATTAATGTAAAACAAAACAAAACAAAAACAGAAAAGAAAAATTATATGAAAACAAAAAAAAACTAGCACAAAATAAAAATTACGGTAAAAATAAAATCAAAGTGTGAAACTCTGAAAAAGTTAAAAAAAAGACAGAAATATTTTTTTAGGATCTTATTACCAAACATTTTTATCGATATCAATAATACAACCACCTACGCAACCACCTACGCAACTATCTAAGCAACTGTATACTGGCCTCTGAGCACAACTACTTATTCGAAGGTACGACTAAACCAAAAAACGGACGAACGAACGAACAAATAAATGAGCGAACAAATGAACGAAAAAATGAACGAATGTATGCTTGCTTATCTTTAATTCACTAGTGGACTTCAAAGATTCGTAGATCCAATTTAACAGAAAGACGACAATGGCAGAAATCTCTAATTGGCTTAAAGTCCTTACAGAATTGAACCATACCAGGGCATCTGAAAGGTCACATGACTCAATGACATGCACAACGTTGGTGACGTCATCAATCAAGAGTTTCGATTTAATAATTGCGGCTGGGATTATTTTGACGGGTTTAAGACTGGTTTGATATGTATTTTAAAGTACTGCACTTTTCGATTTTTCCCGGCCTCTTTTAAAAGCCAAAATTCAGGCCTGGACCGGGCCCTTTTTAATGACCTATATAAAATCCATATATCATTGGCAAACAATCTCGGCCCCGGCCGACCACTAAACTTCAGGTCCGTCTGAAGACCTAAAAAGCCTGGCCAGGACCGGCCCACGGGCCCATGGTTGCACATGCATTAATTATTAATCATGCATTAATTAATAATCATGTAATAATGAGTAATCATGCATTAATTATTAATCATGCATTATTTATTATTCATGCAATAATTATTATTCATGTAATAATTATTAATCTTGCATTAATTATTAATCATTCATTTTTATACGTTTATTATTAATCCAACAAGGTTGTTGAAAAGAGTTACCTCCGCGAGACAATCAACCTAAATAATAGTTATAACCAAGCAAACCAAATGAAGTCAATAACAAAAAGTCATTATAAAATGGAAAAAAAGTCAAAAGTAATCAAATAAACAAGATTAAAACTAGAAAACTTCATAATTGTTTTTGAAAAATTATGGTTAATTTATAATAAAATGTTCGCATAGCAATCTAAGTTTTTATTCATTATTATTATGATTATGATATGAATGATGAAGGTGGTGGTGATGGTGATGGTAATGGTAATAGTAATGGTAATGGTTATGGCAATTGTAATGGTAATGGTGACAGTGATGGTGATGATTATGGTAATGGTAATTGACCCTCATCGTCGTCGTCATCGTCGCTCCAACATAGAGCGTGGAGCAGTTCTTCCGCAAGGAGTTGAAAATGTAAAAACAAAAGGTCCCTTTTCAAAAAATATCTTTGAAGCACCATCTCTCCTTAAAGTGCTTCGACATCGACCATTAATAGAAGACGTTTTGAAATTTCTTTTCCTTAAGAATTGCTTTAAGAAGTGAAATTTACATTATATTACAATCATCATCATCGCAACCATCACCATTATCATCATCAATATCAACTCATTACCAAGGTAACTTCGTCATCCAAATTCTGCACTTGCCCTCGTTCTCTCATCGAGATAATCAAAATGCACTCGCAAGGTCCTTTTGACGCAACCAAGCATAAAGATACCATCAGTAGTGTGTCATCGTCATCCTCATCGTCGTCGTCTTCATCATCATCATCGTCATTGTCATCATCATCGTCATCATCATCTTCACCTTAATACTATTAAACAAAAGCTTATGTCTCAGCAAGATCCCAATCCTCCTCAACTTGAAAACGTAACCTCACCATCATCACAATCACCACTGATACTTGACCAATCACAATGTGTCACCGACGGCGAGAATCAGCAGCAGCACATGCCGCCTGAGTGAGCACGAGACTATTTAGGCGCCCCGGGAAATTACGTATCGAGCCATCCGTTACGCAACGATTAGTTCAAGAGTTCGTAAATTTCTTTCCATGTATTTTTACCTTTCGTCCGGTCATTTACACCTCTTTTTTTGTCTCCAATTATTTCCATCTCTTCTCCACTCATCCTTTCTCACTCTCTCTCTCGCCTTCTCTGTCTCTTTCCTTCTCTCAGTCTCTCCTTCTCAGCGCTCTTCTCTTTCTCTCCATATCTCCATTCTTCTCTCTCGTTTTTTTTTCTCTCTTTCTTGTTTTTCTTCGCGTCCGGCTTAGAATGCCGGATTAATTGTTGAGGATGATTTACACCGAGACGTCACAGCTATCTTTTTTGACAAACGTATTTCCAGAATATTGGCCGAGAAAACAAAGAACAGATATCTATATATATATATATATTCTTGTACGCAAACTCCATTGAATATAACTGCCCATTTTGTATTTGTTAATTTTTTCGCTAAAGACTCAAAACGTCGAAGGGAAGCCCGTTGTTGAGAAGATAGACTATAAATAATTCCTTGTTTGCAGCCGTATTTACGTTTATTTGTAAAAAATTTAAAAAGACAATTATGTTATAAAATAAATAAAATAAACTAAAAGGTGTAACTTATAAGTTTAAAGTTATAAACAGGGCTAACGCGTTTCGACAGTTAGTTTGTCATCATCAGAGCCCGAAAAGAAACAAAACATGGATAGAATAATGAAAAGTGAAATATAATTATATATATATATATATATATATATATATATATATATATATATATATATATATATATATATATATATATATATATATATATATATATATATATATATATATATATATATATATATATCTATATAAGTTTTCTTTAGCAAGTCTATTTTACGTTTTATGGACTAAAAGTAGTTAGGAGAGAGTAGAAGATAGAAAATAAACGCCAGCGGAAATGGGAACAAGAGAGCGAGCGTTAACGGGAATGGAAAAATGAGCGGGAATGGGAGAGCAAGTGGGTGCGGGATCGGAAAAGCTTCCGGAACTTGAGAACGAGCGGGAACCCAAAATCAATCAGGAGCGAGAGATCAAGCGGGGAGGAAAACGAGAGCGAAAGAAAACGCTGGAAAAACCTCTAAAATCCCCAGGCAACGCAGAGTAACACCGCTAGTATATACATCTTAGAGATAGCCCGTCAAAAATGACGGATTTTTTAAAATTTTATTATGTATTATAGTGATTTTGCCCGTCCCAAGGGCGGATATTTTAAAATTACGATGTACTTTGGATACATTTTATAAAAAATAGTCACCAAAAACAAAATGACATTTGATAACCATAAAATTTTTTTTCTATATATAAGTACATTTAATGAAATTTTTTTATTGTGTTTAAATTTTCAATTTACTAACGTATTTATATTATAGTAGCCCACGTCACTCACTCACTGATTCTGTCACGCTTACGTAATTAGTCGTATAGACGATATCGATGTGCACGTAAGAATTAGTTGCGCGCAGGCGTGTAATAAAAGTTATTATGCAACTGTACTTACACCCAATTTATTTACAATGTATTTACAATTGTAAATACACTCTCAGTTCTAAAAATTAAAAGAAGTGGCGCTGCAATTGAAAAATACCATATAAAGAGATTTAAAAAATTCCGTCAATTTTGACGGGATATTTCTTACTATAGTATATGATGAAATTTGAAAAATCCGTTATTTTGACGGGCAATCTCTAGTTTCATATAAATTCAAAAGATGTGGAAATTAGAGAGTGCAATAATTAGTTATTAAAGAATTTCAGTATACACGACATTTCTTGTGAATTGACGGCCATCGTTGAGAAGTGGTCCTTGCTTCTGAAATTATTTTAAATCTCATTATATACCTATTTAGGCCTAATAAAAATACATATTTAGGCCTAATAAAAAATACCTATTTAGGCCTACAGTGTTATTACTAATTACATCATGATAATTGATGTAACAAACAGCAGTAGCATTAGAAGTTATGTCACACTTATAGAAATCTTGATATAACTAGGGCTTAACTAGTCGTACCGTTTAGGCCTATTTTATTAGGTTGTGGATCCAGTAGTTATATCAAGATATCCATGGTATATAGGTACAATTGCATAATAACTTTTATTGACGCCTGAGCACAATAAATTCTTACGTGCACATCGATATCGTCTATACAAGGATATCTTGTTATATCAAGATATCCTTGGTCTATACGACTAATTACGTAGGCATGACAGAATCAGTGAGTGAGTCAGTGAGTGAGTGAGTGCGTGACGTGGGCTACTATAATATAGATATATTTGTTAACACATGTTCGATTAACAATTAGACCCCTCAGCCGCATTAGTAACCGTTTCACGGCCGGCTTAGCACGTTTTGCGGCCTAATTTACGGCGTGCCGAGGTTTTTGCGGCCGGCGGCGGCTAACTGTTTTTGTGGCCGGCGGCGGCTTAATTCTCGGCTTATATTTAATTTACCACTTGGAAATCAGAAGTTTCAAACCGCAAAATTTGAGATGCCCTAAAAAAAACTTTCATTCACTATTTTTCCTAAGGTGTTTCAATATCACCCATCATTAGTAGTGCTTTCAACTCATTAAAATTATAAATCACACCCCTGCCCACTACTTTTTTCAAAAATTCATCCACCTAATGCCAACTGGCAAATACCAGAATTCTAAATCATATATACTCATGTCCATGAGTCAAAATATTAGTTTTTCTAAAAACTCAGCCACTGAACAAAGTTTCAAAGTCAAATCTTTTTTGTTTGTTATAGTTTATTTTCCAGTAGAGAGACACACACACACATAAATATATATGCATCATTGTGGTAAGTTTAGGCTGGCATTATATATTGCAAGTTATCATGTAAAAAACATATTTTATTCAGCTTAGAAGGGCAAAGACTTGATCGCTTCCCATTGCAGATTAATCCTGCCACTGAAAATAAACATTCTACTGGGACCGACCCTGAAGACATGCCAAGAAACAAAGAAGCAAGCTGCTGCAGTATGGGATAGGTCTTAACATTATCTGCCCAATAGGAGAGTGGATTTGCTGAATACTTTGCTATTAAATCTTCATCACTTATAGTGCTTGCTAGATATCCATCAAGCTCAAGTTGTAATTTTTCTACATCTGATCTTTTTGTTGAAGTTGCCTTGTCATTGAGTTCAGCCAGAAGTTGTTGTCGGAATTGATTGAGTTTTCGTTTTTTATTCTGGCAAATAAAATAAAATAGATTAACAAGTTAAGGAAATTTGAAAAAACATATGCAACAAATTCAATAATCAAAGCATCTATTTAAGAAAAAATAAACCATAAGAGAAACTGACCATGGGTTCTCCACTCCTTTCAGGAGATGCAACAGTTGCACTTTCATCAGTAGTCACAGTCGCAGATGCTAAAATACCTTTCTGTATTGCAATTGCATGTGCTTTCTGAACTAGTGCTTCTGCTTGCTCCGGGGTCAACACGTTTTTTGTCATGGGATCAAATATTTGACTTATTTTCATGAAGTCATTCTCCTTAAGACGTTTCTCTACGTTTGCCGCTACAAGTTCCTTCAGATCAACTATAGCCTCATCATCACCAGGTCGAATCTTACAAATTCGCTTTATTTGTAATTTCATTAGTGGCACCATAGACAGCGTTGGCAAATTTGAGCTGACGAGTTCTGTGAACTTCTGGAACTCTTTTAAAAAATTACAAAGTGATTTCAGCAATTCAAGTTCACTGGTCATTAAGCACAACTCCACATGTCCAATCTTTTTTAAAGTGTTGTCGACAGCTTTCTGCAAATCTATCACTGACTCTATCATAACAAGGATTGAATTCCAGCGAGTTGGACAACTGCCTTTAAGTGACGTGTGGTGGTGTGATTTTGATGAACTGATTGAAATGTTGTGAACTGAGTTTTCTGAAACTTCTGTTCCAACATCGTTCTCGTCCACAACTGGCTGTGATAATGGAAATTGATCGTCAGCATCAATCACAGCATGTGTCTCACTAATTTTGTTTTGTAATTTTGCAAGTTCTCGTAGATCATCTTCTACAGCTGCTTCATCTTCCAACATATCACTTTTAAAGTGTAGCACTGTCACAATGTTACGGCATTTCTGTACCAAACACTTCAACTCATCTACGCGAAAAAGACTATCAACTGTTATCAGAAGATGCAGAGCATGCGCTACACAATGCTGCACAGACTGGACTTTCAGAAGCTGGGAAGATTTCATCATGTTGGAAGCTCCATCATGACACGATGCAATAATCAATTTCCTGCAGTCCGGAAAAAACTTTGATAAGACAAGTCGGATGTGTTCTGCAAAATAATGCCCAGTGTGGCTGCCAGGCATTGTGCGGCAGCTGAGTGTGAAGAGGCGATATTCCCAGTTTTTGACACATGAGATCCTTATGCCAACGTACGAACGACCGTTGTAGCGATCAGTCCATCCATCAGCCATCACACAGATCGAGCGGACTGTAGCAAGTTCTTCTTTGATTTTTGTAAATACTGTAACATACAGATCATTCAGAGCTGTACCAGATAATGTGCTGGGGACTGGTAATGTTTTTGATTGTAAAAATTTTTTCATGAAATCAATCATTCCTGGTTTCTTTACATTTTCGAATGCAAGGAGATCACGAACGAACCATATGAGGACATCTCGATTGAATTCGTGTTGTGAGATTTCAGAGGAAGGCTCAAGTTCTGTTGTCTTTTTATATCTGCTAATATAGTTCAAAATCAGTGGAACATTAGACTGACTGCTTTCTGCAACAATATCGTGCTTTTCCATTAGATGTTTGTTAATATTGCCGGTGGATGTGCCAGTTGAGAAGCTTGCAATTTTACTTATATGAAAAGTGCCAAGTTTTTTTTGTTCATCTAAACAAACATTGCAATAATATCGCGTTCTATCAAAGGTTTCAGACGCTTCTTCATTCTCATACAGGAATCCCACATGACGCCAACAGCTTGCTTTAGAATTTCCATTACCATGTGAACTGTTTAAATACAATAAAATACTTAATTTCTTAGTTGACTTAGTATATCGCACACAAAGTAATCTTTCACTTTCACGTCCCGATGTGTCAAAGATTAACATTCTCTGCTATAATTAGCTATAGACACGATGAAAAGTAACCACTAGTTTAAACATTATGATAATTAGGGTTAAGATTGTAACAAAATAGGACTATTTTATTGGAAGATTCGGCCCAGGCCGCTATAGTGAAAGATAATCGCACACAAAATAACAACTCACCTTTCTGGAATTTCTGATAATCTTGGTTTAATTATCAATTGCCTAATTTGTTGCTTGTCCATGCGAGACATTTGAGATACCCCAACATTTCTATTTGTATGTCTACGAGACATTGTACAACTATTTATAACAATCTAAAATAAGAAATAAATCGACGGACCTTGCTAAATCGAACGTTGCGAATATCGATAATCGATATGTCCACGTGAGTAATGCTCGAAAACCATAGACATCAATGGTGAGAACGCTTTCTATGGATGTAAAGTTTATGATTTTGATTGCGGTTATGAAAAAATAATTAATTAAAAAAATTATAACTAAAATTTTTTTAAAATCACGGCTAGCCGCGATTTTCTCGGCCGGCGAGGCTTATTTTTTTTGTGGCCGGCTTGCAGCTAAGCCCCGATTTTCGCGGCCGGCGGCAGCTTAGCACTTTCACGGCTCGGCTCGGCCGGCTAAACCGGCGGCTGAGGGGTCTATTAACAATCCATCTCCATTTTGCTGATATGTAACAATTTGAGTACTTATCTGTCTTTTTCTCCTTTAACTCTTTTTTTTAAATATCTTATATTTATTTAATCACCGGTCTTGCTTGCTTGTTTGTTTGATATCTTGAAAGTTTTTCCTTTTTCCAATCGAGCTAGAATTATAAATATAGGCCTATTCTTCATGACAATGTGAATAACTTTTAAATTAATTTAAATATTTTTCTTCATGACAATGTGAATAACTTTTAAATTAATTTGAATAATTTTCTTCTGAAAAGAAAATTATTCATTTTTTTAATTAAAAAAAATTGTTTAAAAATGTTTTAAACAAATAAAAAATCTAAGATAAATATATTTAAAAATAAATTTTTAAATTTTAAGAAATTGTTTGAAAAGAAAAATCTTAAAATATCAGGAATTTGTTAAAAAACCTCGTTTTTACGGTTTGCTTGTTGTTTCTATATATTTTATTCTTCTGTTGACACTCCAAAACCTTTCTTTTAAAAAAATAAATAAATACGATGAAACTAAAGAAAGAAAGCGAAAACGCTATAACAGAGCCTCACGTGACTAAAAGAATTGCAGTGATTGGTCCGAAAACATTCGAAGTCATCGAATGCGATCGTTCTTGTCACCAGCTTCTCGTCCTCCACACTTCCGGCTTGTAATAAGTTCAACTTGCTTGTAGTTCATCAATTTTTTTTCTTATTTTCGAAAATGTCTTTTTATGGAAAGTCGATAATGGGTCTTTGGTACGTCGTTATCGTCGGTTTGTTTATGTTTACATTGTTTATAACAAGATTTCTTTGTATAAAAGTATTGTTTCGTTGAACTTGATGTTCGGTGGCGCTAAAACAGCGAAATCTAATATAAGCGCTAAAAATCTAAATTAAACGAGGTTGTTATAAACAACTTTCTAAAAAAAATCCAGAAAGCTATGAAAACAAGTTCTGGATGAAGATGTCTATTATACTCCACCACTGCTCCATTTTCAAAGTTGAATAATTTTTTATTGACACACACGCGTTTATCGATTATTCTAGAGAGAATGAAACCTAACATAAATAAATTGAATGTCTACAAAGGTTTAAGACGTTGCGTGGTCTTGCAACGAAGAGCAAACGAATGCTCAAGTGTCATTGAACGCTTTGAAGGTAACCAACCGAGAAAAGACCAATTTACATGAAAACGTTGACCATTACCACACGTGTACTCCCTATAAAGCGGTCAACCTTTTTAGGTCCGTGAACTGACCTTGTCGGCCACTAGACAGCGTCAATGGAACTCAATGTCACTTTTCATTCATTTTCGAGAAAAGAAGGGGTCATTCGTGTTACTGTGGAATGCAAAGAAAGGAGATCAAGCGAAACATCATCATCATTATATGTCTGAGCATCTTCACCATCGTCATAATCATTACGATTTTAATTAATTATTATTATCATCATCATCGTGTTGTCGTCATCACCACCATCACAATCATCGTCATCGTCGTCGTCGTCACCACCACCATCATCATCGTCATGGTCATCTTCATCATCGTCATCATCATTACTATCGCATTTGCTTAAGACGAATGCTACACTAGTAAGCAGTAGATTGGATATCGTAGAGCTTAACCGGATTAGACAATGATACATAAATAGAGAGGAAGGAGTAACTCATTCAGAAATCAAACATATTCCACACGCACACATCAATTCAACGTGCGTGAATAAAACACGACGTATTTCCGCCTGCTCTACACGTGCACGTCTCGTATTACACTAAACAGCTGTACACTACTGTACAGGCGTGATATTTTACACATACGTGTTCGAGTCTTCTGTTACTACAAAGGAAAAGAATTGAGTAGAAGTTGTTTTTTGTTCTTCATTCACGTTTGGTCAAGCTTTCATTTCTTGGTTAAATTTACGATACTCCACGATATCAAGGACGAAGCAGCTGAATCTGAGCTTCGGCTCAATGTTGCCAAAAACTTTGTCATGACTTCGGACAACTCAACGGTTTAAGTTTGATTCTTTTATATCAAGTCGAGGAATTTTAATATTTGGGATCAGCCACCCAAGGAAGCAAGATTGAAGCATCAACTGACATTGCCCATAAAATTGGACTGGCAGATTCAGCGTTCGGATCGACGGCCTATTTTTCGTCGCTTGTAAAACATTAGAAATATTAAGCAACTTTTGTTTGGCTTTTTTTATATAAAAAAAGCTTTTGCTGAATTTTTTCTCGCCTGGACCTCCTTCTTTTGAATCCAATCTCAATTATAATTTTTTTTGTTCTGTTGTTATTTTTGTTGTGATTGTTGTTGCTGTTCCTGAATCCCCGTTTGAAGATGAATAGAGAGAGGGGTGGGGGTAATTATAAAAATTGCGGACGTAGAAACCGCATGGAAAAGTCGTAATCTCGTGTACTTTATAAAGATAGAAAATAAATGATGATAATAAGGAAATCAATTATATATCTCCTCGAAGTAATTGTTGTCATTCAATGCAATTAAGTAGCTCACCGATGAGTAATGTTTCTTTAAGACGAACGCCAACAAGGAGACGAACGAACATTGATACAAACGTGCTCATATACGCAGAGAAAGACATGCCCACATACACACATAAGCAAAAGCACACATATACGCATAAGAACACATGAGTACACTCTCATATACACACATAAGCACACATAAGCACGCGGACACATACACTCATAAGCACACGCACAGATACGTATATAGAAGCAAACAGATGCACACACAGAGTGACACCTACTCAGAGAAACACCCATAGATATAAGCACGCCCATGTACGTATCATACCTAATCTTCAAATTAGATTTTTTGTCATTTGAAGAATTAATTCTTAGTTGAAATAATTAAATGAATATAGAAGATCTGCCAGCTCAAAAAAAATGCATGCTGTGAAGAGTTATGGTCGATGTGGACCGCCTGAGTAATACATTCCAGATCCACCGTCTCTTGTCTCTGAGAGCTGTTTATTGAGGGATGCCCGAGAAATCTGGTTTATGGGCGCGGTCATTGTTTTTTTCGTAAGCTATCGATAAAAAGTGTATATGTATTTCTAAAGTGATTATTACTTGTGAATGCATGAAGAAGTTATTCGAAATACGATTAAGTACAGCAGGTTTGAAAAGCCTAAAATCAAGACCTGATTGGTGGCATAGACATATTTACGTATTAATTATGTGAGCTTAAAAATACTCATTGATTTCATTACAAGTGATCAAAACATTCCAATAAAGAAACATCGACTATTTTCAAACTCATCAAAACTGAGAAAGTTTATTTAAAAAGACAAAGAAAAAAAGAAATGAAGAAGAGAAGAGAAGAACCGAGGTTGGCGAACGTGAGAGATCAAGTTGAAATAAATTGAAACTGAATGTTAAAAATTGGAACTGGAAGTTGAACGTGAACTGCTTGTGAAGTTGAAAAGTTGAAAATTCGCGATTGAATTGAATAAATTAAAAGATGAAACTTTTGTTTCATGTCTCGAAAGAAGATACGTCGGTTAGTTGCTTGTGGGAATGATTGTTAGAAAAGAAATCTACTATGTTTTAAATAAGTGAAACGTTGAGAAATAAAATATTTTTAATCAGAAGAATCTACTAGAGGGATGGACAAACGAGCTTAGAAAGTAATACCTGGGGAGACAGGTGTGCACAAGACACTAGTAATAGATTTCAGCAAGAAAACAAGGAAGATGAAATTTTTTAGAAACTCGAATCTTTAAAAATAATTTTTTAAATTTAATTTTTCTTTCAAGAAATGAAGATGTTAAAGCAAATCGATAACATGTCAAAAAGAAATGTTTGACTTTTTGTGACCTATCAACAAGTAGTTTCAAAGCGCTGAGAGCAGGAGATTTCTGTGGTGGCAAAGCGGTAAAGCGTTCGCCTGTCGGCTTATACGTCGGCGGTTCGAATTTCACCGCGTCACCATCGTAGCTCCCCTAAGCAAGGAGTTTACACGCATTGCTTAAGTTGAGTGTCTCGCGGAGTCAACTATCCTTTCATCAACCTAAAAAAAGAAAAAAGATTAGTGCATACTTATACAAGTATCCCAACACTCGTTATTGCGTTTGTTTGTTCGTCAAGTCATTCGAAGTTTGTTCGTTGTTTATTCGATTGTATGTTTGTATGTTTGTTTCATTCAATCAATCTAACATTCATTCAATTATTTAATAAATCACTCATGAAATCATTTATTCAAACATTCATTTATTCAATCATTCAAACATTTATTTATTCAATCATTCAAACATTCATTTATTCAATCATGCATTTCATACAGTCATACAATTCATTCAAGTAATCATTCATTGAATCATTGAAATCGATAACTCCTTCAATCATTTATTTTTATATTTTTCTTTCAGCCTATCAACATTGATTTCCGTGGTAGATTTTTAAATGAAAACTTTTATTTAAATTTGTTTTTCAAATTTTCAACATACAAATTTGCAACTTTTACATTTTAAGAGTTGACAAATCGCATTTGATAGAAAATTTAACTTGAAGTTCACGTCAATTTGCGGATGCCAAATGTTGCATTAATCTAATCTAAGCGTTGAAAGCCTAAAAAATACTCAATCACACTTCAGCAAAATTTTACAAGCAAGTACACACTTATACATTAACATACAGACACATCAATACATACACAAACTATCATTAATACATATTCAGGCACCAACTCACACAGACAAAAACATACATTAACAGATTTAAACACAAACATACAATAACAGATTTAGACACAAACACACATCCAGAATCCACACATGCCGTCACACGCATACACACATCCAAGCAGGTTGACAAGAGAACACAGTTCGCGAATTTGCAGAGTATTATAAAAACCCGTGTTATTTTTCCACAAGAATCTATCCTAAACCACTCTTTAAAAAAAAGAATGAAAAAGATAAAAAACATATGCCTTCCCACTGAAGTCACGTTCCATGGAAGAACACCCCATTCCCACCCCAATTCATGCAATCCATGCAATCCATCAATCCATGCAATCCATGCAATCCATGTAATCCATGCATGCAATCCGTGCAATCCGTGCAATCCATGCAATCCATGCAATCCATGTAATCCATGCATGCAATCCGTGCAATCCGTGCAATCCATGCAATCCATGCAATCCATCAATCCATGCAATCCATGCAATCCATGTAATCCATGCATGCAATCCGTGCAATCCGTGCAATCCGTGCAATCCGTGCAATCCATGCAATCCATGCAATCCATGTAATCCATGCAATCCATGCAATCCATGCAATCCATGCAATCCGTGCAATCCATGCAATTTATACATCGATACTCGTTGCACGTCTCGGTGCAAAAAGGAGGCTCTCACGAATACACGAGGATCTCCGTCTCGAAGACTCGTAAATAAAACTGCTCCTTATAAATATGCGGCCACGTGAGAAAGACTTCCCGGCTTGTGGGCGTTCTTGTTAGCCTTTTTTTCTATCAATACAAAAAAAGAGAGCTTTTGAAAATGTACGACCAGGGGAGGGGGAGGGGGAGAGTCAAGAGTCTAGTCGAGAGGTGACCGGCTAGCTATGTCGCCGTGGCTGGAGCCAGGCGGTTGTTGCTGCACCGTCGAGCTTGAGAGATGACGTTGTTCTGAAAGTGAATGGAGATGTTTGATTGATGACGATTTGGTGGGTCTATGATAGAAAGGAAAATTATTTCGGTCGATGCCGATCCGTCTGCTGATTAATTACTCTCCTACAACTTATCGAGTATTTTATACTTTATGAGCAAATTTTTTTTTGAGAATATAAAATATTGCAAGTTGAAAATAAAAATTGATTTTTTTTAAATTTTAAGTTTTCTTTAATCAAAGATTTTAGTTAATCGCATCTTAATATATTGTATTGAAATGTTTCTCCTTACATTTCACATTTTTGCTAATTTTCCTATTTCAACATTTAAATCTTGTTCTCTAAAGTATATTAAATTGTTTCATAATTATTAATAGATACAATTTATGAATTTTATCTTAAAAAATGTTTATTCAGTAGTTATTTTATCTTTTTAAATCTTGCATATTTTCTATTTCCAAACATTTAAGCTGGGATTAAAATTTTTTATTTGCGTTAAAAATAAAAATAAAAACTAATTAAATAATTATTATATTCAATTTTGCACTTTTATTATTATTAAGAAAGAGCTGACGCAAGACTACCCATCATTAACTGATTAGCTTGTAAACGTACAACTGATCAAATGTAAACTCGCCGCAAACCATCAACTGAGAATGTAATTGAAAAATGGATTATGCGTGTCGACCAGTTTCTAAGTCATTTATCACCGGAATTGTAAACAATCCAGCCGTAGTAACAAAAGTAAAATCTAAAGACGTATGATTGGAATGTTTTGTGAATCCTTCGGTCGTTTATCTTCATTTTTCAGTATGTTCAATTGAGACGTCAAAAAAGGTCCTTGGTGCTATTTTCATTTGTCATCAGTTGATAGATGAAAGGAGAAATTTAAAACACCAGTATGTTATCTTATTTTATTTCTATTTAGTTTCCTAGACTTTGCTGTTTTCTTTCTTTTTCTTTCATTCATGTTCTTTTCGTCCCCTCCCCATTAACATGCTTACAAGTGGATTCTTTACAAGCACTTCTCAAGCATGACCGTTTAGGATTTTTTTTCTTATTTCCTTCCTTCCCGTTTTATCTTCAAACAATGTGACTGATGCTTTTGCACGCATGCTTGTTTCTCTCTCTCTCTCTTTCTCTCTTTCTCTCTCTCTCTCTCTCTTTCTCTCTCTCTCTCTTTTTCTCTCTTTCTTTCTCTCTCTATTTTTCTTTTGCTCTCTATTTTCTTACTCTTTTTCTCTTTTTATATCTTTCTCTTTCAATTTCTCCCTCTTTCTTTGTTTTTTCTTTTTTATTCATATCTTTGTTTCTATTTCTATCAAGCTGTTTTAATATTTTTTTAATTTCATTCCTGTTTTTACTTTTATCACTTATTTTTATATGTTTTGTGATTTTCCCGTTTCTCTTTATTTTTTGTCACTCATTTTATGGCTGTCAATGTTTCTATTTTTTGCTGTCTCAGTTATCCGAGAAAGTTGAATAGAAACGTAAAAATCATGATTGAAACATCCTTATCCTCCTCCTACACACACACACACACACACAAACACACAAACACAAACACACACACATGTGAACACACACAAGAAAGACAGAACTGTATGAAATGAACAGCAATTCTAAAATCAATTGATTGGTGCTTTAATTACAAATTTTATCAACATGAAGCTGTCAAAAGTTTGAGAAATTCTGGAATCAAATTTTTCATAGATACAATTGATATTGCTGGTCATGTACTGCGGAAAAAACAACATGGAACAAAAAACTGGACAGATTAAGATAATTTTAATTAAAATGTTGCTGAATTTTTACGCTGGTCGTAATTATGCAGTGCTACATAAAAGACATTTAATCATGCGGATAGTGGTGATAACTACCTCAAATTCATTTCAGGTTATATTGGCACCGTATCTTCTTGGAAAGAATTTCTGCAATGTTTTTCACTCTTTTTTGTTATTTTTCGCTTTCGGGGAAATTTTACAGAGCATCAAGAGGGAGCCGTTTAAATCTTTACCTCGCATCCCGCACCTCTAAAAGCACCGGAATGCTGGTGGGATTTAAACAGTCGATCTCTGGTTCAACACCAGACAACTGCTCGGGCCAATTTTTTTGCCCGTTCCGGATGGCCTGCTTAATAAGCCTATGCCAATTTGGGTCTGACCTGTTTTTACAGGCCTATATCTATATATATAAAAGAACATGTCCTGACTGACTGACTGACTGACTGACTGACTGATAATCAACGCCGAGCTCAAACGCATCATCCTAGAACCGTGAAAATTGGAATTTATATTACTTTTATTGCGTAAGCATCCGCTAAGAAAGTATTTTTTAAACTTTTGCTTCTGAGGGGAAGAAACTGGAAAACAAACTTTTTTCTAAAACAATGTATATCTCAAAAACCAAAAATGAAGAAATTTTGAAATTTGGTATATGGATTCTTCTTGAAAAATAAAGAGATAGGTGTTTCACCATTTTTTGAAAATTCGGTTTCCCGGACCTCAAATAAGGGTTGGAAAATTGGGTTATTTGGTTTTTAAAGCAGCTGCTACTCAAAAACTGTGAATGCTGCAGGAACAAAAATTAGTATTTGGTTTCTACTCCAGAAATAATGATATACGTGTTTTACCATTTTTTTGAAAATGGTAAAACAAACATACAATAACGTTTTGTGATTTTAGGCTAGATACTTAACTAGATCAAAAATCGTCAAACAGTTGTAAAATTAAATAAATAAAATCTAACCTTTTTTGCAAGCAGTCCCGAAGATTTTTAAGATATATTATTTTGTTTTCAAGTTTTATCAGAACTTTGTCGACAGATGTAAAGTCGATAGACGTGTAGTTGAGTTTGTAAGGACTCAAATGAACGAAAGAAAGCTATTTAAAGAGAAGCGATGATCCTATGCCCAATAAGCGCGGACCTCATAGAGGACTATGAGTATGTATGCTTGTGTCCATGTGTTCATCGACATGAGAAAGCAAGTTATTTTGAAGAATTAGTCAGAAACGCTGTTCTTGAAACAAAAACCTACTGATTAGTTTTAGATATATGATATTTTGCACTGTTTCGAAAAAAGTGTATGGCGTCAGCTTAAAGCAGGACTTCAAATATGGGGTGGAAATAGGGTTACTTGGTTTTTAAAGTAACTGCTACTCAAAAACTGTTAATGCTGCAAAGGTAAAATTAGTATTTAGTTTCTACTCTAAAAATAATGATATACGTGTTTCACCATTTTTTGAAAATTTGGTTTTCAGGACCTCAAATGTGAAGTGGAAAATGGGTTATTTGATTTTAAAATAACTGCTACTTAAAAAATTAAGTGCTACAGATGTGAAAATTAGTATTTTGAGGTTTTGTGCCGGTTAAAAGTAGATGAGTTCAGTTTATCACCGGACGGAGGTGCCAAGCCGTTATTTTAGGGTCTTCATACGGCCCTGCCCAAACCTTAAATCAAGGTGGGACGGGCCGAGATTTTTAACCAAGTATATAAACATTTTAGTGATTTTAGGGTGTTCAGACGGGCCGGTCTAAACCTGAAGTCATGGTGGGACAAGCCGACGTTTTTCATTAAGTATATAGAACTTCTAGGCCTGTAAAAACGGGCCGTGCCCAGGAATTTCGGTTTTTGAAACGGGCTGGGCCAAGTTGTCGACGGGCCGAGCCGAGACCTAAAAAATTGATCCGTGCAGTACTCTACTATGTATGCACGGTTCAAATTCTCTAATTTCATGCGAGCGAAGCCGCTACGGGCACTGCTAGTTTTATATATTCAGCACAAAATTGTTTGTCTGGACTGACCAGACCCGCCTGTTTGAAAGAAAAAAAAAGTTTTTCAACACAAACTGTTTTAATTTTTTAAATTGAATTATATCATCAAATATAAACCTATGCTGAAAGTTTCAGCTTCCTATATAGTCAAAAAGCTAATCAAATTTTACTTGCAAGATTTGCGTACAGAGAAAGACACACACACATACACAAACAGAGATTGTAACCTAAATAAAAGTTTGAAAAAGCAAAATTAAATAAATCACACAATTTGAAAAAAATCTGCTTTTCAAAGAAAAATAATTAATAAATATTGTGTTGTTATTTATTTGATTTTTATGCTAATAGTTTGATAGATTGGTTTTAATCAACCTTTTGCAGGATTTTGCCTTACTAGACAATAAACGTCAGACAACAGATAACAGACATGTGAAATTAATTGAAAAAGCTTATAAAACCAGACAGAATAATGAAGTGCTAGTTGAAAACCTTCTATAAACAATAAGCACGCTAACGTTTTTTGGATATTCAGGTTTCGGCCTACTAGGTGTAACAAGAAATACACTCCTCAACAAATATGATGAGATTGACGGACCTTATAAAAAACACACAGCAACTAAGCAGTTAAATATTTGGCTGGATCTAAAGGTAATTAAAATTAGTTTTCAGTCGCATAAGTTGTCAAAATAACTTGTTTTGTGGTGAAAAAATACACGTATTCTTCGTTTTGTGATTTTAGGCTAGATACTTAACTAGATCAAAAATCGTCAAACAGTTGTAAAATTAAATAAATAAAATCTAACCTTTTTTGCAAGCAGTCCCGAAGATTTTTAAGATATATTATTTTGTTTTCAAGTTTTATCAGAACTTTGTCGACAGATGTAAAGTCGATAGACGTGTAGTTGAGTTTGTAAGGACTCAAATGAACGAAAGAAAGCTATTTAAAGAGAAGCGATGATCCTATGCCCAATAAGCGCGGACCTCATAGAGGACTATGAGTATGTATGCTTGTGTCCATGTGTTCATCGACATGAGAAAGCAAGTTATTTTGAAGAATTAGTCAGAAACGCTGTTCTTGAAACAAAAACCTACTGATTAGTTTTAGATATATGATATTTTGCACTGTTTCGAAAAAAGTGTATGGCGTCAGCTTAAAGCAATTTTGCAAGCAATAGGAAACTACAATGATAGAAAATAAGTCAAATAATCATGATGAAACATAAAAAAAAAAAAACAGTTTGAAATAATAATAGGTGGATCACAATTGATAATAATGATAATACTTGGCATAATTGGAATAATTTTGAAACAAAATTAATTTTGAGAAGTTTGCGAAAAAGACATACCTTTAAACGGGGTTCTTGTTTGATTTAGTCCTTGCGTGTGATTTTGGCCCAAATAAGATTTTTTGTTTAAATTGCGTCGACCTTCCGTGAAAGCGGATGTACATTTTTTTTCTTTACCAAAACAAACTTCGGAGTGTCAACCCACCCGCGCAAAAGCGTCCCTTTTCAGGAACATTTGTTCGAAATTGAAAAAAAAAAATAATTTCTGCGATGTGTAAAATTTTTTGTATCTATGTACGTTTAGAAATAGTTTATTTTTATTGATAAAATTTTTATATTTTTATCTGCAATTTTGTAAAAGTTATTTTAACCTGTCTCAAAACTTTAAAAATTTTGACTTTCAAGGTTGTGTGAAAATTGTATTACGATCGGATGAATGGTGTAGAAATGCATAAAAACATACATTCAGACAAACATACAAAATCAAAGATACAGATTTCTAGTTTATTCAAGTTAATGTACATTTTTATTTTTATAAAATTGAAGTTATTGGCAAAATCATCGTTTAATTAAGTCCAGTTATCACTAAAGTCAATAATATAAGGATATTCATTTCTAGCGCTCCTGGAAAAGAAGTAACGAATCTCTAAATCAGTTAAGCCATTTCGACTCATCATTAACGCAAGATCATGTTTGAAGACAGAATTAGTTTCATTGTGCCATTTCATTGGTACTTGAACTTTGTTCCAATTTAAAGCCTTCAAAACACCAGTTTCAGGTTTAAAAAAAGAACTTTCTAGTTGAGTTTGATGTTTCTTGCTTTTTGGGTTTTCTTTTACAAGGTATCTCGGTGAGAAGTTACAAAGTTGCTGGGTCAGCTAGTATATATATATATATATATATATATATATATATATATATATATATATATATATATATATATATATATTATATATATATATATATATATATATATATATATATATATATATCGTGTCATAGTGTGTAACTGATTTTTCTGAATTATTTTGTGTATGTTTGGTACGTTTGAGATTAGGTCGTACGCTATTTAGAATGTTTTTAGTAGTTTTTGCTTCAGATTTTAAACAAAAAAAAACTGAATACAGATAAAGTTTTTTTTCTTCATTCCTAATAAATATAAACCTAAAGTTTTCATGGGTCCGCTTAAGGCTTAAGAGATCGTATTTATTCCAAAATATTCACTCGATCCAGCACATCCCACAATTTTCAAAATTGGCAAATAATTACTATTTACTCCTCTGCTTGTGAAAACAAGATTTTGATAACTTTATTTAGAGGTGCTGGTATTGATAATTTCTAAGACATAAAAAAATTTAAATTTAAATGAATTTCAATTACCAAAAATGTTTTAATTTGAACAAACAATTATTTATTTTTTATACAAATTTGTTGTGAGCATTAAACCAGCAGTGAAATGTTTTTTGAACACAAAAATGTAAACTGCTTTTAAATTGCCGAATAAGCATTCTTTTAAAAAATTTAAAAATACTAGTTATGAAATACATTTTTGTTCATAACCGGATTATTAATTACCAGAACCATATCCAGATTGTTCTCCACTATAACCATATCCAGATTGTTCTCCACTATAACCGGATCCAGATTGTTCTCCACTGTAACCATATCCAGATTGTTCTCCGCTATAACCATATCCAGATTGTTCTCCACTATAACCGGATCCAGATTGTTCTCCACTGTAACCATATCCAGATTGTTCTCCACTATAACCATATCCAGATTGTTCTCCACTATAACCGGATCCAGATTGTTCTCCACTATAACCGGATCCAGACTGTTCTCCACTATAACCATATCCAGATTGTTCTCCACTATAACCAGATCCAGACTGTTCTCCACTATAACCATATCCAGATTGTTCTCCGCTATAACCATATCCAGATTGTTCTCCACTGTAACCTGATCCAGGATGTTCTCCACTGTAAACATATCCAGATTGTCCTACACCGGAACCATATCCAAATTGTCCTGAACCTGATCCAGATTGTCCTAAACCGGAACCATAGTCAAAAATAATAAATAGATTAACTTAATGGAATCACAAAATAATATTAGTATAATATTGATACAATTTTAACAAACTTGTATTCAACTTACAATCTCTGTTTGTAGATGTGTGTGTGTCTTTCTCAGTACACAAATCTTGCAAGTAATATTAACCAGTTTTTTTACTAGCTAGAAAACTGAAACTTTCAGCATAGCTTTATATTGGATGACAATACATGATTCAATTAAAACAAGTAAAGAAAAAAACGAGTACTTGTATAGAAATACCTCGTCAAAAATGACGGTTTTTTTATTTATCAAACTATCAGATATTAAATAAAGAACATTTTTTTTCTCTATTAATATTATAGGAAATTCAATCCAGTCAGAATCTCAATTGCTATATATCAAGTATATCAAGATATATCAAGATTTGTTTAAGTGTGACGTTCTAAGTGTTAAGTTCTAACACTACTGTTATTTGTTACACATATTAATTAATTATCATGATGTAGTCAGTTATAACACATTATGCTTAAAAAGATATTATTTTTTATTAGGTTGTGGATCTAGATGTTATATCAAGAAATCCATGGCTCTACCTGCTCAGCAATATTAATAAAATGTTGAATGCTTTGGACCGAACCTGTTTCAAGCAAATTGAAATCACTAGATTTCCTCTTGCATAATAAGCTTAGGCGAAACCTTTTTGGATATTTAGGACTGACAGTGTACAATTGCGTTATAAATTTTATTACACGCCTGTACGCACCCATTTTTATCAACTTCTGACTGCTGACCGCAACGGCCGCCGCGTTATGCGAAGTTGCTAACATACTTTTATACATAGAGACATCGGAAATTATGAGTGTAGATAATTTTATTTTGTTGCTAATTAAAATAAAAATTTTATTAGCATCACTCACCAAAGCAGATGTTTATGACAATTAAAAGTAAAACACTGACTATAAATACCTTCATATTTATAACTTTAAAATTACAAACAATTAAATGTTTTACTGGATTTTAGTTAGTATTTCAAATATCCAGCTTAGTTTTATACTATTTTGCAAACAGAGTTTCTTTGTTATAAAAATCGTTATCTAGCTATTTGAACTTGTATGCTGAGATATTGAACCACAGTTTTCGATTGCTTTGAAATACAATTTTATTTATTTTTTAGAACCTACGCTTTTGTTGCGATGAAAATTTTATCTGCAGCTTATTGATTAGTTTTCATTGGCTTGTTATTGTATAATTTTAGAAATTTTTCTAGTGTTTCTCTTTCTTGCTTCCGTTTCCTTCCCCGTAGCTTTCCCGCTCCCGGTCGCTTTCTCGTTCCCGCTTGCTTTCCCGTTCCCGCTTGCATGCCCGTTCCCGGTTGCTTTCCCGCTTTCGGTCGCTTTCCCGATTCTGGTCGCGTTCTCGCGACCAGTCGCATTTCCGCTTCCGGTCGCTTTCCCGCTCCCGGTGGCTTTTCCGATCCTGGACGCTTTTCCGCTTTTGCCTGCTTTTTTGTTCGCTTTCCTTTTCTCGCTCGCTCATTCGCTCTCAGCTGCTTTTCTGTTCCCGCTTTGCTTTCCCGTTGCCATTTTCGCTCATTTTTTAATTCGTTTCTACTCGCTCTCGCTTCGCTCATTTTGTGACCGAGTTCAATTTTTTTACAGTAGTTTTTTTCCCATTAAATCTCATAGTTGTGTGAAAATTGCATTATGATCGAATGAATGGTGTAGCAATGCATAAAAAAGATACAGACAAACATAGAGACAGTCCTTTGTATAAATATATAAATTTTAAATTTCTCATAGAGAACGATAGAAAAACCTCTGGTTATCAAAAAAAGTTTGGTGTTTCTTGCTATTTGGATTTTTTTTTGAAAAATACCTTCGTGAATAGCTAAAGAATTGCTCAGCAATATGAAAACTTTCTAGTTATAATTCATGCTGTTTGTTAATTACAGGGAGAAAATCAAGCCATTTGTTTATAGTTATATACGATATAGAAGCAAATCGTCCTATAAAAAACGTTATTCCTCGGTCAACATTTGGGTATAGACAACAATAGACTACCTGATAAACAACCGTTAAAGTCATCTATATATATACTAGCAGTGCCCGTAGCGGCTTCGCTCGCATGAAATTAGAGAGTTTGAACCGTGCATCCATAGTAGAGATCAATTTTTTAGGTCTCGGCTCGGCCCGTCGACAACTTAGCCCAGCCCGTTTTAAAAACCTAAACTCCTGGCCCGGAACAGCCCGTTTGAATTAGGCCCGGCCCATTCTTACAGGCCTAGAAGTTCTATATACTTGATAAAAAACTTCGGCCCGTCCCACCTTGACTTCAGGTTTGGCCCGGCCCAACTGAAGACCCTAAAATCACTAAAATATCTATATACTTGGTGAAAAACCTCGGCCCGTCACACTTTGATTTAAGGTTTGGCCTGGCCCGTGTGAAGACTCTAAAACAATGGCTTGGCCCAACCGGTGATAAACTGGACTTAGCTACTTTTTACCGGCACAAAACTTCAAAATACTAATTTTTACATTTGTAGCACTTACAGTTTGTGAGTAGCAGTTATTTTGAAATCAAATAACCCTTATTTCCACCCCACATTTGAGGTCCTGGAAACCAAATTTTCAAAAAATGCTAAAACACGTATTTCATTATTTTTGGAGTAGAAACTAAATAATAATTTTTACTTCTGTAGCATTAACAGTTTTTGAGTAGCAGCTACTTTAAAAACCAAATAACCCAAAAAATGATTAAACACGTATATCTTTTTTTTTTGAGTAGATACTAAGTATTAATTTTTACATCTGTGGCAATTACAGTTGTTGAGTAGCAGTTACTTTAAAAACCAAATAACCCTATTTTCCACCCCACATTTGAAGTCCTGGAAACCAAATTTTCAAAAAATTGTGAAACCCGTATATCATTATTTTTAGAGTAAAAACTAAATTGTAGTTTTTACTTTTGTAACATTAACAGTTTTTGAGTAAAAGCTACTTTAAAAACCAAATAACCCAATTTTCCAACCCACATTTGAGGTCCGGGAAACCAAATTTGTAAAAAATGGTGAAAAACGTATATCTTTATTTTTAGAAAAGAAACTAAATAATAATTTTTACATCTGTGGTATTTACTGTTTTTGAGTAGCAGTTACTATAAAAGACAATTAGCCCTATTTTCCACCCCACATTTGAAGTCCTGGAAACCAAATTTTCAAAAAATGCTAAAACACGTATTTCATTATTTTTGGAGTAGAAACTAAATACTAATTTTTATTCCTGTAGCATTAACAGTTTTTGAGTAGAAGCTACTTTAAAAACCAAATAACCCAATTTTCCAACCCACATTGGAGGTCCGGGAAACCGAATTTTCAAAAAATGGTGAAACACGTATCTTTTTATTTTTTAAATAGAATCTATATACCAAATTTCAAAATCTCCTCATTTTTGGTTTTCGAGATATACATTGTTTTAGAAAAAAGTTTGTTTTCCAGTTTTTTCCCCTCAGGAGCAAATTTTTCAAAAATCCTTTCTTAGCGGATGTTTACGCTATAAAAGTAATATAAGTTCCAAATTTCACGTTCCTAGGATGAGGCGTTTGAGCTCGGCGTTGATTATCAGTCAGTCATCAGTCAGTCAGTCAGTCAGTCAGTCAGTCAGTCAGTCAGGACATGTTCTTTTATATATATAGATATATATATATATATATATATATATATATATATATATATATATATATATATATATATATATATATATATATATATATATATATATATATATATATATATATATATGGATGAATGCGAAAGACATAGTGACCGGAAACGGGAAAGCGTTCGGGAAAGGGAGAGCGACCGGGAGGGTGAGAACATGTAGGGAAATAAACGGGAGCGAAAGAGAAAAACGATAGAAAAACCCTTAAGCACCCCGGGCAACGCCGGGTACCCTGCTAATTACGTACCAAATTTTTGGTTTATACGCAAGATTTGACAGATTATTCTGTTTTTTGTTAACATGTGAAAATAATAGGCAATAACCATTGGTCACTCTTTACGACCATGATGTTTTTTTCAAACCACAGTACTCAGCAATCATCCTAGGTTCATGATCATTCAAAAAATACAGCGTACCATAACGTAATCTCGATCGACAATTCACTTGGAAAACTGACGATGACTCCACTGAGCCACTTTTGACCTCGAGAACATTTTCAAAAACGGTGCTGCTATCTGTTATCATTTCAATTTTTTCTGCTTTTCATCGTGAAAGAAGCATATTGGAAATGGCCAGAACTTGAAGATTGAGTTGTGTATTATTTTGGTGTCCGGACAATTTGTCGCGGACAGTTCGTCGCGGACAATTCGTCGCAGGACAATTTGTCGCGGACAATTCGTCGCAGAAAAACAGACAACTCGGCGCGGACAATTGGTCGCAAAAAATTGGACAATTCGGCGCGGACAATTCGTCGCAGAAAAACAAACTATTCGGCGAAGACAATTCGTCGCGGATAAGTTGTCGCATACAATTCGTTGCAGAAAACGGGCAATTGTTAATTAATAGTTACTATATTTATTATGTATTGTTTGTTCTTCAAAATAATACCAAAAATAATAATTCCAAGAAAGGCTCAAAATCTTTATGATATATTTGGCCCACCTGTCTCTGCACCATTTATTTGTGACACACTCTTTTTGCCTCGGTGCGTACGTAATAATTAATGGCCCTTTAATTATTATTAAGTGTTGATTGATTAGAATGTTTTAATATTAAATCTGCCTATTATATAAAAAGATAGTAATTTAACACAAACACCTTTTAACAAAAATTAATTTATTAATCTGCATCCCCGCAAATAATTAATTGATGAATAGTTTTTATAATCTATCCCAACAGTACGCAATCAACAATGCCAATTTCGATGTTTCTTTTTTCTCAGAGGAAGACTTTCACCTGCGAGCATACGCTCAGCTTTCATTTAGTTGATGTTTTGTTCTTTTTGTAATTTCACTACTAACCTCGATTGTGTTGGACGTGCAATTTGAACCGCCCGTGCAAATGCATTGTGTCATCTTTCAACTTCATTGTTAGTACAAAGAATGTCTTCACGGACAGCTTGGTAACAGTCCCAGATATTATAGTAAAAAAGAGCACATCCCAGTTTATTGGCTTCAAGCGCAATTTGTTCAGGTTTGGTTAGCGACAAATTGTGCTGCGACAAATTGTCCGTTTTTACGACGAATTGTCCGCGGCGAATTTTCCATTTTTCCGCGACGAGTTGTCCTGCGACAAATTGTCTTAGAACCATTAGTTTGATTGTTGCAGTTGTATCAGCTTTAAAAGAAATATCTGTAAGGAGACTGTATTCAGTTTCTGAACTATAACATTACGATTGTTATTGACAAATCGATCCAGGCTAGAATGTTGTTTTGTGCTCTTGTTCTCCTTTTACAAATGTCTTAAAACTCATTTGTCATTTTCGTGAATGAATAGAAAATAAATAGGGCACAGAATCATAATAATTTTCATTCAAATGTTTTTATACTGTAGTTTACAATGTAAATTTAACTGAAGTGTCAATTAAAATTTTGCTCGATTTGTTTGGGCACTCGGTGCAAAACAAACTAAAGTAATTCTGTAGAAAGTGTAAATCATACATAGTATAACAAGTAAAGGAAAAAAAGAGTTTTTAACACAAACCTTAATTTCAAATACACTCGATGTAGAAATACTAAAGATGTTCAAATAAAGTTTTTATAAATAATTTTTTTTTAAATTTTCGCTTGGTCACGTCATACATCACTACTATGCACATCTTATTAAAATAGTTGTTCAAAAAATTATAAATGTACTTTGAAATATAGGTTGATTTATGTGTTAATTGACCAAAGCTCCCCGTTTTACGGTACATGGTCAAAAACACAAAATTGCGAGCGGCATTTCACACCCATTTCATCGAGAGCGCGACTAATAAAATAACGTCAAGCTATAACATTTGTGTTCAGTTCAATCCTTGTTGGCACAAGTCACAATTGATTCAAATCGATTGCACTTAAAATTCTCATTAGCAAGAAGATAAACCTGCTATGACAAACAATTTAGTTTTTTTATGGAACTGGTTGGGTGCTTACCGAATGTTTTGATGAACTCTAGAAGAAAAATAGAACTGTAGAAACCTGAAATGGCTACTTTATTTTTATTTATTTTTATTATTTTAAGAGATTATTTTAATGAAAAAGATAATAAATAATTTGAAGTGATTTTGATCAATTGTAATCACAGACAATATAGGTGGACTAAAGTTGTTTCCGGACCGTGTCCTATTATATTTTCAGTGAGTGAAAATAAAAAAGATAAAATTTACATAAAAATTTGGTTGAATATTTTAGTTTGTTCATTTTTAATTGTATTTCGTAAGAATCAACTGAGTTAGATTGCAAAATTATGTCACGATTGCCAACTCTATTAGAGTTTACTCTTGTTCAAACTGTAAAATCACACACACACACACGTACACACAGAAACCACGTTATTTTCCAACATTATCTCTTTTAATTAAGTGGCTCTTAAGTTTTGTCAAAAATTCGGAGCAATTTTAAATAAACGTTTTTGAACTTTTTTTTGTTTCATCTTCTATTTGTAAAAAAAATTATCGTCTTGTAATAAAGATGGTATTTTTTTTCAATCCTCGCTGATTGTATATTTATGAGCGTTGTTCAATCTTAAAAAGAATTTTAGATTTTCGTTTTGTAATGTAAATGTAAATGTTTGATAATTTACATGGTGTCTTTTTCAGAGTTGTTCAAAGACGATGTTCTTTTAAATGCCCCACGTAGAGAACGATTTTACCCGCTAAGTTTTCCGTTGACATGGGCTACTAGGCAGTTAGGGTTGGGGGCGGAATTGCCAAAGGCCGATTTGCCAAAGCCAATTTAGGCCGAATTGCCAAACTCGGATTTCAAAGAAAAGCTGAATTGCCGAACTCTGAGGTTGCGTAATATCGCATAGTAATAAATTCAAGTTACATAATCGAGTGTCCACAGTCTTTACTATAATCAGATAGAACACCACTATCATGGACCAAGGATATCTTGATATAACAACTGGATCCACAGCCTACTCTAGTAGGCCAACACAATTTAGCCAATTACGTCATAGTTACATCAAGATTTTTTGAAATATGATATAACTACTGATGCTTTTGTAGTTTGTGCATCCAGTTGTTATATCAAGACATCCTTGCATGGACTTCTTCATATAAGACCTATATTATATTAAGAAGTCCATGCCACTATACACCCGAATCATGGATTTCTAGATTATAACATGTTATATCTAGAATTCCATGAGCCGAATCAAGTTAATAGAACTCGGTTATTTAAACTGATTTTATTGCACAGATATATTACGTAACATTTGAATTCGGCAATTCGGCCTTTTGTCAAAATCAGCGTTCGGCAATTCGGCCTTTAATCAAAATCAGCGTTCGGCAGTTTGGCCTCCTATCAAAATCAACGTTCGGCTATTCGGTCCAAAATGACAAATTGGAGCATTCGGCAATTCGGCCTTTGGCAAATCGGGGCGACACCGGCAGTAAGTACCAGTCGAACCGTGAAGCTTTCACATTCAAGGATAACACTCTACCAACTCGGCTAACCTAGCAAACCCTTGGTTGGGTTTTAGTAACAATAAACGGCATTTGGAAAAATCTGTTTTAAAAAATTGAAATAAATATTTTTCATTTTTTACAAACTTTTATTTAGGTTACAATCTTTGTTTGTGTGTGTGTCTTTTTTTGTACCAAATCTTGCAAGTAAAATTTAACCAGCTTTTTGACTAGCTAGGAAGCTGAAACTTTCAGCATAGCTTTATATTGGATGACAATACATAATTCAATTAAAAAAAATGTTTGTGTTGAAAAACTCGTTTTTTCTTTTACTTGTTTATAATAAACTTTCTGACAATTATTTTTCTAGATTTTTGTTTGTTAATCCTGTTAAAACAAAACATCAACAAGTTTAAATTTTATTTTTCTAAATAACAAACACATTTTAATTTATTTATTGAATTACTTTAATTTAAAATTTTTTAGTGAACATTTTAGCAACTTGAATTGTTTCTTGAACATAAAAATAAATTTTTTGTTTAAATTAACGTCAACTGTCAAATCAGCATTATTTTCAGTGTGTCAAGTAAAAACTTGTCACACTCTAGGATATGCAAACATTCTTTTCATGACCGGATTATTTACCAGATCCCTGAACCAAAGTGTCCTTCACCAGACCCTGATCCACTTGATCCAGAATATGATTCACCAGAACCTGATCCACTGGAACCTGATCCAGACTCTCCTGATCCGGATGGAAATACTTTAATTTAAAAATTTTTTAGTGAAAATTTTAGCAACTTGAAACTTGAACATAAAAATAAATTTTTTGTTTAAATTAACGTCAACTGTCAAATCAGCATTATTTTCAGTGTGTCAAGTAAAAACTTGTCACATTCTAGGTTATGCAAACATTCTTTTCATGACCGGATTATTTACCAGATCCCTGATGTTCGTCACCTCTACCGGACCATTCAAAATTACCTGATCTAAAGTATCTTCCACCTGACCCTGAACCAAAGTATGATTCACCAGAACCTGATCCACTGGAACCTGAGCCAGACTCTCCGGATCCGTATGGAATTACTTTAATTTAAATTTTTTTTAGTGAACATTTTAGCAACTTGAAACTTGAACATAAAAATAAATTTTTTGTTTAAATTAACGTCAACTGTCAAATCAGCATTATTTTCAGTGTGTCAAGTAAAAACTTGTCACATTCTAGGTTATGCAAACATTATTTTCATGACCGGATTATTTACCAGATCCCTGATGTTCGTCACCTCTACCGGACCATTCAAAATTACCTGATCTAAAGTATCTTCCACCTGACCCTGAACCAAAGTATGATTCACCAGAACCTGATCCACCGGAACCTGATCCAGACTCTCCTGATCCAGATGGAAATCCTTTAAAACCGATTTTATTTTTATAAAACGTCAATATGTTTTTAAAATGAATTTCTAAATAGTTTTAATTGTAGACTAGTTTTAACTTTATTCTAATAAATTAAATTAAATGTATAAATATTAATTAGACAATTAAATAATTTAAATTATTTTGCAAAAACTTTGAGGTAATCTAGTCATATTTGAATTATTTAAAAAAAAATTTAAATTATAATTTAACAATAAAAATTTATATAACTCATTATTCAGAATCACATACCGAAACAGACGTTCATGACAACTAAGAACAAAACGCCGGCAAAAACAATCTTCATTTTCTCAGCTTCAAAGTTTTTAGCAATCAAATTAAGTAACTGGAAGCAAGTGTTGTTACTAAGTTTCAGCTTTGTTTTATACTATTTTATCAACAATGACTTTCTGTTTTAAAAATTGTAGTAAGGCTGTTTGAACCTAGATTGATATATATTGAACTCCAATTTTTGATCCACATAGAAAAGAGTTCAATCTGTTCCTCAAAAACCCTACTATATTGTTGCAATTCAATTTCTTGAACCAGTTCATTGACGAACTTCATTGATTTTTTTTATAAAAATAACAATAGTTGTTATTTTTTTGAAAACAATATCTACATTAACACATAAAATGTATCTCTCGTGATTTTTTTAACAGAATTCAATTCGTTTTTTACTAATCCATTAAATTTGGTAGTTTGGCAGTTTCTAATTTCTTGTAAGTTATTATTTGATAATAATAATTTTACAAAATAGATAAAAATTGACTACAGTTTTCAAAATATTTAATATGTGAATTATGTGGAAGTGGAAATGACATGTAACTTTCGAATCAATATGAAATAATCATAGTTAAACAAACTTTTTAAAGTAATTTTCTGCATTAAAAAAACAAAAATAAATCTCTGGATATATAAAATTTGTTAACATATATACTAAGAGCTAACAATAAATTTCTATAATTCTTAACGCGTGTGCCATTGTTTTATATTCCGAAATGCGACCCAGGTTATTAGTTATAGAATTTTACAGTTAACTCCTAGTATGTCGGTAGAGAATTTTTTTTTGTTTAGTGCAGAAGACAACTGTGGTTTTAAAAAGGTTTAAAGTAATATTTTTTAACTCTGTTTAGTTAAGTTATAATGTTAATTAGTATTCTAATTAATTGTATTTGATTTGTTTTTTACCAATGCTTTTATTAACTTGTCGGCTCTGTTTCTCTGTCTGTCTGTTTCTCTGTCTGTTTCAAATCTTGCAATCAATTTTTGAGTCACTTCCTGATGATAGATTTTTTTCAAATTTTGCATACATGCTCAAGATAGAAGACAATGCAATATTCAATTATTAGTTTTACAATAAGTCAATTAATTTAGTTAATTTTCTTGAGGATTTTATCGAGGGTTTTCTTGAGGGTTTTCTTGAGGGTTTTCTTGACCACAAAAATGCTTTTATTAACTCGTCGTCTCTGTTTCTCTGTCTGTCTGTTTGTTTCTCTGTCTGTTTCAAATCTTGCAATCAATTTTTGAGTCACTGACTGATGATAGATTTTTTCAAATTTTGCATACATGCTCAAGATAGAAGACAATGCAATATTCAATTATTAGTTTTACAATAAGTCAATTAATTTAGATAATTTTAATTAATTTCGTTATTTCGATATAGCTAAGATATTTCGACTTTAACATAAAATAAAAAAGTAATATAAGAAAAAATTGATTGCAAAATTTGTGTTTTAATTACATATAAGAGCATTGGTTTTAAAAATTCGTTTTTAATTTAATTGTTAAATATCTACATATCATACTGTATGTATGTATGTATGTATGTATGTATGTATGTATGTATGTATGTATGTATGAATGTATGAATGTATGTATGTATGTATGTATGTATGTATGTATGTATGTATGTATGTATGTATGTATGTATGTATGTATGTATGTATGTATGTATGTATGTATGTATGTATGTATGTATGTATGTATGTATGTATGTATGTATGTACTAGCAGTGCCCGTAGCGGCTTCGCTCGCATGAAATTAGAGTGTTTGAACCGTGCATCCATAGTAGAGATCATTTTTTTAGGTCTCGGCTCGGCCCGTCGACAAATTAGCCCAGCCCGTTTTAAAAACCCAAACTCCTGGCCCGGCACAGCCCGTCTGAATTAAGCCCGGCCCATTTTTACAGGCCTAGAAGTTCTATATACTTAATGAAAAACTTCGGCCCGTCCCACCTTGATCTCAGGTTTGGCCCGGCCAAACTGAAGACCCTAAAATCACTAAAATATCTATATACTTTGTGAAAAGCCTCGGCCCGTCCCACTTTGATTTAAGGTTTGGCCTGGCCCGTGTGAAGACTCTAGAATAACGGCTTGGCCCGGCCGATGATAAACTGGACTTAGCTACTTTTAACCGGCACAAAACTTCAAAATACTAATTTTTACATTTGTAGCACTTACAGTTTGTGAGTAGCAGTTCCTTTGAAATCAAATAACCCTTATTTCCACCCCACATTTGAGGTCCTGGAAACCAAATTTTCAAAAAATGCTAAAACACGTATTTCATTATTTTTGGAGTAGAAACTAAATACTAATTTTTACTTCTGTAGCATTAACAGTTTTTGAGTAGCAGCTACTTTAAAAACCAAATAACCCAAAAAATGATGAAACACGTATATCTTTTTTTTGAGTAGACACTAAGTATTAATTTTTACATCTGTGGCAATTACAGTTGTTGAGTAGCAGTTACTTTAAAAACCAAATAACCCTATTTTCCACCCCACATTTGAAGTCCTGGAAACCAAATTTTCAATAAATTGTGAAACCCGTTTATCATTATTTTTAGAGTAGAAACTAAATACTAATTTTTACTTTTGTAACATTAACAGTTTTTGAGTAGAAGCTACTTTAAAAACCAAATAACCCAATTTTCCAACCCACATTTGAGGTCCGGGAAACCAAATTTGTAAAAAATGGTGAAGCACGTATATCTTTATTTTTAGAAAAGAAACTAAATAATAATTTTTACATCTGTGGTATTTACTGTTTTTGAGTAGCAGTTACTATAAAAGACTATAGTTACTATAGAAGCCCTATTTTCCACCCCACATTTGAAGTCCTGGAAACCAAACTTTCAAAAAATGCTAAAACACGTGTTTCATTATTTTTGGAGTAGAAACTAAATACTAATTTTTACTCCTGTAGCAGTAACAGTTTTTGAGTAGAAGCTACTTTAAAAACCAAATAACCCAATTTTCCAACCCACATTTGAGGTCCGGGAAACCGAATTTTCAAAAAATGGTGAAACACGTATCTTTTTATTTTTCAAAAAGAATCTATATACCAAATTTCAAAATCTCCTCATTTTTGGTTTTCGAGATATACATTGTTTTAGAAAAAAGTTTGTTTTCCAGTTTTTTCCCCTCAGGAGCAAAATTTTCAAAAATCCTTTCTTAGCGGATGTTTACGCTATAAAAGTAATATAAGTTCCAAATTTCACGTTCCTAGGATGAGGCGTTTGAGCTCGGCGTTGATTATCAGTCAGTCATCTGTCAGTCAGTCAGTCAGTCAGTCAGTCAGTCAGTCAGTCAGTCAGTCAGTCAGGACATGTTCTTTTATATATATAGATGTATGTATGTATGTATGTATGTATGTATGTATGTATGTATGTATGTATGTATGTATGTATGTATGTATGTATGTATGTATGTATGTATGTATGTATGTATGTATGTATGTATGTATGTATGTATGTATGTATGTATGTATGTATGTATGTATGTATGTATGTATGTATGTATGTATGTATGTATGTATGTATGTATGTATGTATGTATGTATGTACTAGTAGTGCCCGGAGCGGCTTCGCTCGCATGAAATTAGAGAATTTGAACCCTGCATACATAGTAGAGTACTGCACGGATCAATTTATTAGGTCTCGGCTCGGCCCGTCGACAATTTGGCCCAGCCCGTTTCAAAAACCGAAATTCCTGGCCCGGCACGACCCGTCTAATATGGGCCCGGCCCGTTTTTACAGGCCTAGAAGTTCTATATCCTTGATGAAAAACTTTGGCCCGTCCCACCTTGACTTCAGGTTTGGCCCGGCCCTTCTGAAGACCCTCAAATTACGGCTTGGCCCGACCGGTGATAAACTGGACTCAGCTAATTTTAACCGGCATCTGTAATGCTTGCAGTTGTTGAGTAGCAGTTATTTTAAAATCAAATAACCCTTATTTTGACCCCACATTTGAAGTCATGGAAACCAAAGTTTAAAAAAATGGTGAAACACTTATATTGTTATTTTTTGAGGCGCTGGTGGCAGAGCGGTATAGCGTTCGCCTGTCGATCGTTAGGTCGGCAGTTCAAACCTCGCCGACGTCACCAGCGTAACTCCCTTAAGCAAGGAGTTCACTCGCATTTGTTAAAGGGGTAGGCGTCTATAAATGGCTGCCTTTGCAAGTACCCTCCCTCTCTCGCCTTGAGCAAGACTTGTCTTGATAAGGCGTATGCTAAATCTCAATAAAAAAAAATACTAAATACTAATTTTTACATCTGTAGCATTCACAGTTTTTGAGTAGCAGTTACTTTAAAAACCAAGTAATCCTATTTTCCACCCCACATTTAAAGTCCTGGAAACCAAATTTGTAAAAAATGGTAAAACACGTATATCATTATTTTTAGATTAGAAACTAAATAATGATTTTTACTTTTGTTGCATTTACAGTTTTTGAGTAGCAGTTACTTTAAAAAACAAATAACCCTATTTTCCACCCCACATTTGAAGTCCTGGAATCCAAATTTTCAAAAAATTCTAAAACACGTATTTCATTATTTTTGGAGTAGAAACTAAATACTAATTTTTACTCCTGCAGCATTCACAGTTTTTGAGTAGCAGCTACTTTAAAAACCAAATAACCCGATTTTCCAACCCACATTTGAGGTCCGGGAAACCGAATTTTCCAAAAATGGTGAAACACGTATCTTTTTATTTTTCAAGAAAAATCCATATACCAAATTTCAAAATCTCCTCATTTTTGGTTTTCGAGATATACATTGTTTTAGAAAAAAGTTTATTTCCAGTTTCTTCCCCTCAGGAGCAAAATTTAAAAAATCCTTTCTTAGTGGATACTTACGCAATAAAAGTAATATAAGTTCCAAATTTCACGTTCCTAGGATGAGGCGTTTGAGCTCGGCGTTGATTATCAGTCAGTCAGTCAGTCTCAGTCAGTCAGTCAGTCAGTCAGTCAGTCAGGACATGTTCTTCTATATATATAAAAATGAATGTTTGTATATATGTTAATGGCGTTTATGCTTTGCTACACCATTCATCCGATCGTAATGAAATTTTCACACAACCTTGAGAGTCAAGGGGAATCAAATATAGAGAAAAATTTTTTGAAATCCGTCACAAAATGAGCGGAGCGGAGCGGGTGAGCGAGCGGGAACTATATATATGTATGTGCGTATGTATGTGTGTATGTATGTATGTGTATGTGCATGTATGTGTGTCTGTGTGTGTGTTTATGTATGTACTAGCGGAGATACCCGGCGTTGCCCGGGTTTTTTAGAGGTTTTTCTAATGTTTGTCTCTTTCTCTCCCGTTTCCTTTCCCACCTGCTTTCCTACTCCTGTTCGCTTTCCCGCTCCCGGTCGCTTTCCCGCTCCCGGTCGCTTTCCCGCTCCCGGTCGTTTTCCCGTTCTTGGTCGCTGTCCCGTTCCCGCTCACGTTTGCTCTCCCATTCCCGCTCACGCTTTCTCTTCCGTTCCCGCTCGCTGTCCGTTCCGGGTCGCTTTCCCGTTTCTATAATAGACAAACTAACCCACAAACATTCATATATATTTATAGTCTTAGCAAATCTATTTTACGTTTTATAGGCTAACAGAAGTTATGAAAGAATGGAAAAGAGAAAATGAGCGTGAACGGAAACGGGAGAGCAACCCTGACCGGGAATGGGAGAGCAAGCATGACCGGGAACGGGAGAGCAAGCGTGAGCGGGAACGGGAAAGCGATCGGGAACGGGAAAGCGACCGGGAACGGAAAAGCGACCGAGAACGGGAAAGCGACCGGGAACGGGAAAGCGACCGGGAACGCGGAAAGCGACTGGAATCGGGAGAGCAAGTTTGGAAGGAAACGCGAGCAAGAGAGAAAATCGATAACAAAACTTCTGAGCGGGAAAGCGACCGGGAGCTGGAAAACGACCGAGAGCGGAAAAGCGACCGGGAACGCGACGAAAACGGTAAATTGTAGAAGGAAACGGGAGCGAGAGAGACAAACATTAGAAAAACCTCTAAAAACCCCGGGCAACGCCGGGTAACCCCGCTAGTTTATATATATAGATAGATATATGTTAGCAATTGGGTGTAACGCGGCGGCCGAGCTGGTCAGCACTTGCTAAAATTAGTGAGCGTTGGTGTGTAATAAATGTTAATTCGATTTGTACACCGTTGATCCTAAAGGTCAAAATACGTGTCGCCGCAATCGAAAACTAATACATAAAGAGATTTAAAAATTTCCGTCATTTTTGACGGTCTATATCTATAGTTGTCCAATTAATTTGCAAATTTATTAGAATGCAATGGTAATATCTAAAACTTATATACACTAAATTTCAGTAATTTGGTATACATCTTCGTTTTAGATTTGAATAATATATACCTGATTATTTACGTTTTACAGATAATCTGTTAAGAAATAACGATATATTTATCTAACCTTACCAGTTTATTCAAGTTTATGTACATTTTTATTTTTAGAAAATTAAAGTCATCGGCAAAATCACCTTTTAATTAAGTCCAGTTATCACTGAAGTCAGTAATATAAGGATATTCATTTCTAGCGCTCCTGGAAAAGAAGTAACGAATCTCTAAATTAGTTAAGCCATTTCGACTCATCATTAACGCAAGATCATGTTTGAAGACAGAATAAGTTTCTTTGCGCCATTTCATTGGTACTTGAACTTTGTTCCAATTTAAAGCTTTCAAAACACCAGTTTCAGGTTTGAAAAAAGAACTTTCCAGTTGAGTTTGATGTTTCTTGTTCTTAGTTTTTTCTTTTACAAAGTAAATCGGTGAATAGTTACAGAGTTGTTCAGCTATACGGGAGCTTTCTAAGTATATATTATGCTGTTTGTCTATTAAAGCAAGAAATTCAAGCCATTCGTTTATAGTTATATGCGGTATAGAAGGATATCGTTTTTCGAAAAACGATGTTCCTCTGTCAACAATTATCGATAGACTTTCTTGATTCAACACATCAAAATCGTAACACATTAAATTATTGGTCGGTCCGCTTAATTTGACAGAAAGTATTCTGTTTTTTGTTAACATATGAAAATAATAAGCATTGACCATTGGCCACTCTTTACGACCAGGATGTTCTATCAAACCACAGTACTCAGCCATCATCCTAGGTTCATGATCATTCAAAAAATTTGGCCGTAGCATCACGTCATCTCGATCGACAATCTCTGCTAAGCCGTAGTGTATAAAATTCACAACATATTTCGTTGCAGTTGGGCAACTGATGATGACTCCACTGAGCCACTTTTGATCGAGAGAGCATTTTGCAATAACGGTGCTGTTATCTGTTATCATTTCAACTTTTCTTTTGCCTTTCAGTTTAAAAGAAGCATACTCGTTGAGAACAGCATGGAAGTCATCGAAATGCTGAAGTTCATCGAAACTTCCAAAAACAGCATAAAACTGACTGGGATCAACAAAATGAAGGATCTTTGCAAATGACATTTTACAATGTTTGAACTAATTCCTATTGAAACTTGCAATTGTATACGATTATAAGACAGAAATTAGTTCTGAGTTGTCGATATAGGAAAAAGATTAAATCTTTACATATATATATATATATATATATATATATATATATATATACATATATATATACATATATATATATATATATATATATATATATATATATATATATATATATATATATATATATATACATATATATATATATATATATATAAATATATATATATATATATATATACATATATATATGTATAAATATATATATGTATATATATATATGTATATATATGTATATGTATATATACATATATATCTAATATATATATATATATATATATATATATATATATATATATATATATATATATATATATATATATATATATATATATATATATATATATATATATATATATATATATATATATATATATATATATATATATATATATATCTATATATATAAAAGAACATGTCCTGACTGACTGACTGACTGACTGACTGACAGATGACTGACTGATAATCAACGCCGAGCTCAAACGCCTCATCCTAGGAACGTGAAATTTGGAACTTATATTACTTTTATAGCGCAAACATCCGCTAAGAAAGGATTTTTGAAAATTTTGCTCCTGAGGGGAAAAACTGGAAAACAAACTTTTTTCTAAAACAATGTATATCTCGAAAACCAAAAATGAGGAGATTTTGAAATTTGGTATATATATTCTTTTTGAAAAATAAAAAGATACGTGTTTCACCATTTTTTGAAAATTCGGTTTCCCGGACCTCAAATGTGGGTTGGAAAATTGGGTTATTTGGTTTTTAAAGTAGCTTCTACTCAAAAACTTTTACTGCTACAGGAGTAAAAATTAGTATTTAGTTTCTACTCCAAAAATAATGAAACACGTGTTTTAGCATTTTTTGAAAATTTGGTTTCCAGGACTTCAAATGTGGGGTGGAAAATAGGGCTTATTGTCTTTTATAGTAACTGCTACTCAAAAACAGTAAATACCACAGATGTAAAAATTATTATTTAGTTTCTTTTCTAAAAATAAAGATATACGTGCTTCACCATTTTTTACAAATTTGGTTTCCCGGACCTCAAATGTGGGTTGGAAAATTGGGTTATTTGGTTTTTAAAGTAGCTTCTACTCAAAAACTGTTAATGTTACAAAAGTAAAAATTAGTATTTAGTTTCTACTCTAAAAATAATGATATACGGGTTTCACAATTTATTGAAAATTTGGTTTCCAGGACTTCAAATGTGGGGTGGAAAATAGGGTTATTTGGTTTTTAAAGTAACTGCTACTCAACAACTGTAATTGCCACAGATGTAAAAATTAATACTTAGTATCTACTCAAAAAAAAAGATATACGTGATTCATCATTTTTTGGGTTATTTGGTTTTTAAAGTAGCTGCTACTCAAAAACTGTTAATGCTACAGAAGTAAAAATTAGTATTTAGTTTCTACTCCAAAAATAATGAAATACGTGTTTTAGCATTTTTTGAAAATTTGGTTTCCAGGACCTCAAATGTGGGGTGGAAATAAGGGTTATTTGATTTCAAAATAACTGCTACTCACAAACTGTAAGTGCTACAAATGTAAAAATTAGTATTTTAAAGTTTTGTGCCGGTTAAAAGTAGCTAAGTCCAGTTTATCATCGGCCGGGCCAAGCCGTTATTTTAGAGTCTTCACACGGGCCAGGCCAAACCTTAAATCAAAGTGGGACGGGCCGAGGCTTTTCACTAAGTATATAGATATTTTAGTGATTTTAGGGTCTTCAGTTTGGCCGGGCCAAACCTGAGGTCAAGGTGGGACGGGCCGAAGTTTTTCATCAAGTATATAGAACTTCTAGGCCTGTAAAAATGGGCCGGGCCTAACTCAGACGGGCTGTGCCGGGCCAGGAGTTTGGGTTTTTAAAACGGGCTGGGCTAATTTGTCGACGGGCCGAGCCGAGACCTAAAAAAATGATCTCTACTATGGATGCACGGTTCAAACTCTCTAATTTCATGCGAGCGAAGCCGCTACGGGCACTGCTAGTATATATATAATTGACAATCTTTGTCTGTAATTCTATATGATTTCACTACAACCGCTCCGATTTCAATAGAATTTGTCATTATTAAACACATAAAACCCAAATAAGGATTAATTTTATGTAAAAAAATTATTTAAAACGCTAATTAAAGCACATATGTTTTATTTTCTACTTTTATAACTTTTTGCTTATTTGTTTATGCTCGTCCTTATATCCTTATATCGACCACACGCCTCCGTTAAAACAGTATTTGTGTGTACTTCCAAACAATGCTAGTAGCTAAAGATATTGTTGATTATAAATTTCATTTTTTCAGTTTGAGATAAAATTGCCATATATACGTTTAACACTTTTCTCTTCATCAGCACAAAAACGTTAGTTAGATTAGGTGATTAGGTTAGTAGGATCTACCGATCTAGAACGATTTTGCTTACGATTGCTATTGCTTCAGATTTGTGGCGCTACTTTCTTTGAAGATCTTAAAGCTGTTAACGGAATAGCTTATACTACTTTTAAGGAAGCTGCTATGGTATGTGAACATATAAACAATATTGATACATGGGAGACTACTTTAGATGTAGCTATTTTTTAATTTTTTAGCATGCCGAAGCATCTTCGAGAATTTTTCGTGTATTTGTGTGTTTGCTGCTCCTGCTAATGCGCATGATCTTTATTAATAAATAAAGCAATATCTTTGTGATAATTGTGTTGCAAAATTCAGCATTTAGAAAATTGCAATTACTGTGATGCCAAGTTTTTAGCGTTTGATTATGAACCCTTTTCGCCATATTAAATCAAAGGACTTTTCCATGTCGAGGAAGACCGCCATTCGCCTACCACCACTATTCTGTTCTAGGTAGTATTGCAATAGATTAACGATAATACGCTTAGTGGCCATGCACAGGAATGACGTCAAGAAAATAAGACGACACGAATTTGCATCTGAATAATTTTTTTCTGGTTCAAGAAGAGGAATAATTATGGATTGTTTTCATAATTTCGCTGTATTTTTTACAAGGATAGATTTATGATTTTTAAGAACCTTCTGAAACTAATATCGTCTAGTTTTTGTAACATCTCATACCAGAGTGTATGGACCTGGATATTTGTTTTTTAACTTTGCATCAGGGCTTCAGTCAGTTTCTTTATTGTTTTTACAGTGTTTAATTTGCGTATATCGTCTGCATAAGAACTGCCGACCCTAAAAGCTAACCCCATGTTTTTTCTTGAAGTTTTTTTCTTTCGGATAAATTTTTCGTTAAGGTTGCCATCGTACGCAATTTTTCATTGTCAGTGAAAACGATCTTTCCATCACTTAACTTCAACGCTTGGACGTTGAAGCTTGCGCGAGTGTGGACCATTTTTTAACTGTTCTCCCTATAACATTTAGACTGGAAAGTGAATTAAAGGAACCACAAAACTACGCCAGTTATTTCTTTTTTGTTTCTTTACAATTCTTTGTGCGATTTGTTTAGCTTCACGATAATGATTAAGACCTTTTGAGCATATTCCATAATATAGGGCCTGGTATATTATTTTAATTGCTTTGGCACAATTCTTATTCTACCAAAGTACCGGCTTTAGTCCTGATCTTTTGTTGTTTTTTACTAGTATAGATGCTGCGGCTGCCTCGTTCAAACGTTTTGCTATTATTTGTGTTGCGTCCTCGTTAATTTTAAAATTTGAAGGCGCACCCAGCGCATTTTTTGTAAACTGTTGATATCTTTTCCAATCTGTTTTTTCTGAACTCTACATTTTCCTGTAACTAATTCGTTACAATCACCTGTCAGTTTTTTTTTATTTGTTATATTTCTTGTTCTTTCTCAAAAGCCTGTTTTTGTGTATCAGGTGTTTTTTCGGGTTTGTTATTTCTTTGGAAACCAGTTTTCAATAATTTGTCGGTCCCTTTTTTGTTGCATTTGAATTCATCTGGATTAAAGGGGTTTTTGCTGGTGTTTTTGATGCTACTCTTTTTAAAGCAGCGGCAAACAAAATTCCTCCTTCACAACAGTTTATTTACTTTAAGGAACGTCGGTTACAATGGGCAGCTTCTACTGCCCGTACAGTGCCTTTTTTTGTTACAGCTAGCGCACAGGCTAAGTCGGTTGTTTCGCCTTCTCTTTTTTTGGAACATGATTTGTAGTCATGTTCAGATGTACCGATTGGACACTTAATTTTATTTCTGCACTTTGTAACTGAAACCGTTTCGATCGAAGCATTGGAGTGGTTCTTGTACAAAGGGGCGAGGGCGAAAATACAGAAAGGCAAATTGAACCCTTTCGAGTGCCTTACTTCATAGATAAGTAAAGATTATTGCTGTTGTTAGAGTTACGTTAACTCCGCCTCGCTATATGCGAGCCAGTCCCAAGCCTGGATAAAGGAGGAGGGACAGTTGAAAAGATCAAATATGATCTACGACAGGAAGTACTTAGGTGCTTCCTACACAGCCATTTCAGTCTTAAAACACCTAGTGTAAAGGACTATAAACTATTATAAAAAAATAAAAATAGAGTTACGTTTTCCTTTACTTGTTTAAATATACGATATGACGAGGTGCATTTAGTTTGTTCTTTGACATCATCGTTTCCTGAATCAAAAGGCACCCGGTTATTACAGCCTTAGTTGTGGGTGCGGGTTTTGAAGTGAAAACTATACGCGATAGTTATCAACTTTGGAAAGGAAGAAAATAACTTCTATTTTTTAGTCGACAGTGTCATGACGCTAATTCCTTAACCTCGGGCTCTAATTGAGATTTTTCGACCAAGTAGACTGTAGTGTCAAAATATTTTGAACTTTAAAATTTTCCACCTAAAACATAATTATTTTAGATACTATTTTATTCTTTGAGCAAGGTGAACGTGGTACACACACCATGGATTTGTTGTTGTGAGCATTAAAACAAATGTAAATGTTTTCTTGAACAAGAAAATTTAAACTTTTTACAATTGCATTTTTTTTAAAACAAAAATGTCAAACAAAAACTATTGTGACATAAGTTCTTATTCATAACCGGATTAATAACCACCAGAACCTCATCCAGATTGTCCCATACCGAAACCTGGTCGAGGTTGTCCCATACCGGAACCTGGTCGAGGTTGTCCCATACCGGAACCTGATCCAGATTGTCTCATACCGGAACCTGATCCAGTTTGTCCCATACCGGAACCTGATCCAGATTGTCCCATACCGGAACCTGATCCAGATTGTCCCATACCGGAACCTGATCCAGATTGTCCCTTACCGGAACCCGATCCAGATTGTCCCATACTAGAACCTGATCCAAATTGTCCTATACCGGAACCTGATCCAGATTGTCCCATACCGGAACCTGATCCAAATTGTCCCATATTGGAACCTGATCCAGATTGTCCCATACCGGAACCTGATCCAGATTGTCCCATACCGGAACCTGATCCAGATTGTCCCATACCGGAACCCGATCCAGATTGTCCCATACTAGAACCCGATCCAGATTGTCCCATACTAGAACCTGATCCAAATTGTCCTATACCGGAACCTGATCCAGATTGTCCCATACCGGAACCTGATCCAAATTGTCCCATATTGGAACCTGATCCAGATTGTCCCATACCGGAACCTGATCCAGATTGTCCCATACCGGAACCTGATCCAGATTGTCCCATACCGGAACCTGATCCAGATTGTCCCCAACCGGAACCTGATCCAGATTGTCCCATACCGGAACCCGATCCAGATTGTCCCATACTAGAACCTGATCCAAATTGTCCTATACCGGAACCTGATCCAGATTGTTCCATACCGGAACCCGATCCAGATTGTCCCATACTAGAACCTGATCCAAATTGTCCCATACCGGAACCTGATCCAGATTGTCCCATACCGGAACCTGATCCAGATTGTCCCATGCTAGAACCTGTTCCAAATTGTCCCATACCGGAACCTGATCCAGATTGTCCCATACCGGAACCTGATCCAGATTGTCCAATACTAGAACCTGACCCAAATTGTCCCATATTAGAACCTGATCCAGATTGTCCCATACCGGAACCTGATCCAGATTGTCCCATACCGGAACCTGATCCAGATTGTCCCATACCGGAACCTGATCCAGATTGTCCCATACCGGAACCCGATCCAGATTGTCCCATACTAGAACCTGATCCAAATTGTCCCATACCGGAACCTGATCCAGATTGTCCCATACTAGAACCTGATCCAAATTGTCCTATACCGGAACCTGATCCAGATGGTCCCATACCGGAACCTGATCCAGATTGTCCCATACTAGAACCTGATCCAAATTGTCCCATACCGGAACCTGATGCAGATTGTCCCATACCGGAACCTGATCCAGATTGTCCCATACCGGAACCTGATCCAGATTGTCCCATACTAGAACCTGATCCAAATTGTCCCATACCGGAACCTGATCCAGATTGTCCCATACCGGAACCTGATCCAGATTGTCCCATACCGGAACCTGATCCAGATTGTCCCATACCGGAACCTGATCCAGATTGTCCCATACCGGAACCTGATCCAAATTGTCCTCCAATGTAACCATATCCAGATTGTCCTAACATTCAAAAAAATAATTACAATAGTTCAATGTAATACAAAAAAATTAAATAAACTAATTGTACAATTTTTTTTACGCAGCAATTATAAATTATTGTTTAATTATTTTATTTTGTTGGTAATTAAAATTAAAAATTTTATCAGCATCACTCACCGAAGCAGATGTTTTTGACAAATAAAAGTAAAACACTGACAATAACAATCTTCATATTTATAACTTTAAAATTACAAACAGCTAAATGTTTTACTGGATTTTAATTAGTATTTCAAATATCTAGCTTAGTTTTATACTATTTGGGAAACAGAGTCTCTCTGTTATAAAAATCGTTACCTAGCTGAGATATTGAACCACAGTTTTTGATTGCTTTGAAATACGATTTTCTTTATTTTTTAGAACCTACTCTTTCGTTGCGATGCAAGTTTTATCTGCAGTTTATCGATTAACTTTTACTGACTTGTTATTGTATAATATAATTTATTCTTTTAAGACTTCTTATCCTTGGTATTTTTTAAAATTGTGTGCAAGCTTTTAGTGCAAATATTGACATACTAACCGTTATACAATCGTGCTGATAATTGGAGAATAGACTCGTTCCTCATGGCAATGCAATTTATTAAATTTTTTATTTTTAAAACTAAATTTTGAAAAAACAGTTGAATCCATGTTCTACAAAAAAATACATAATCTTTATAGACAAGTTTAATAAATTTCTCGCCATCTATTAAACCTGAGACTTGGAACATCGGGCGTGATCTTTATGACACTACATTTTAATAATTTTGGTCTTATTGAAAATGATATATTTTGATGTTAAAATTAAAATTAAAAATATTTTTTAACCATAGGCTGGTAATACCAATTTAACATATCCGTAACGTAAACTGGTATAAATAAATAGGCATATTTATAAGCTGGTTAAAAAGTACAAATCGCAATGTTGAAGGTTTCAGATAACATTTATGAAGTAGATCTAGGTAGACCAACGTGAAAAAAACTACTTTTAGTCTATTGTAGAGTGTAGGGCTGTATAAATATACATGTAAAATATTTTGAAATAGTTTTAAAATTTAGGTTTGCCTAATTTCAAATTTGTCAACCATTTATTATTATTTTTTTATTAGTTTGAAGCAAAAAGAAACATTGATTCGTGAGATCCAAGCGCATGTTCAAATTGCCAATGCATTTGCAGTTAGATTTGTTTTATGATTGATACAGTTGTTGGCATTAGACATTAGGTTTGCATTTGCTGTATGTACAACACCTGTGTTTCTTGTTGGCAAATAAAAAATTAAATCAATTGAAATAATTCAATTTCTTTAGTTTATTATATTATTTTCTTATAATCATACAGTAGTGTTTTTATTAATTTTTCGATGGCCAGTTAAAACTACAGTTTTGTGACATTTTATAAAAGTGCATTAAATTGAGCGACAGTTAAGATGGGGATTGTTTTTCATAAGTTTCTATGCCAAATTTCTTAGAACACTTGGCATAGAGATCTATAAATTATTTTTAATACAACAATACGAGTGACAAATTTGAGAACAATATTTTTTATAGCTGTTATATTTATTTCTGTGTAAAAAACAACAAAATTGAAAATTATTGTTTTTAATTTATAAATGTTTTCATGACTGTTGTTTATACGACTGAAACTAATTTAAACTTAGCAAATCGACTTCCTCATATTTATCTTAGAAATTTTCACGATTGTCCATCGTCCAGAGTCCAGGTTTAGATGAGACCAAAGTCGCTATCTACGTCTTTACCTTTTATTCCTGCAACCCATTTAAAGAACGCCAGAAACAAAAAATTTGCGATTTGAAGACCAACGTTTTTGAATTGCTTTTCACCCAGCTATGGTCACAAACACAGCAACAGCTAAACGGTTTAAAAAATTCTCAAACCGCAATTACTTGTGGCCTAAAAAAACTGCTGAATCATGTCAAAATACTGTAAAACTTCATTTTATAATTCAAGTAATTTATTACACAAAAAAACCAATTTATATATTTATTAATAATTCATTTTAGTTTTACATTTTAATGAAATTCATTTATCTTAAAACGTGAATTAAATTTTTCTGATAAATCAACGTAAATAAAACAATATAAAAATATTTAATTTTTGAAATACGCATTTTAATCATTTTAAAATATGAATAAAATTTAGCATGTCTTCAGCGGCGCCAATTCTGGTTTACGCGCCAAGGAAACCAAAATGATCCGCTACTAAAACTAGGAAATTGTGGAAATTCCGGAAGTTTTTGACCAAATGGGTTTTTATCAATATTTCCAGAACCAGAAAAAAATGGAAATGATCCAAACCCAAATGATGGCAAATTTTCTGCAAAACAAAATATTGATGGAATTTTTCATTATTTAATTGAAAAAATGAATAATTCTAAAAAATATCTAACAAGCACATTTTTTAGCTCAATTATTTATAATTTTTTTGATTAATAAAAAAACGCAAATAACTATAGCCTAACTAATAAAATTAAAATAAATGTTTCTGAGAGTGCAGAAATTTGAATAATTTTTAAACGATGTGTACCTAAGTCTATGTTTTCACAGTTTCCAGTACAAGAAAAAGATGATGATCCAGATTCGGCATATGAACCTGTTTAAGTATATTATTTTTGCATTGCACAATATGGTAGAGTGAAGAATATTTAAAAGCAATTTAGTATTTTATTTATAAATATTATTCTTCTAGATTAAATTTATTTTCAAAAATAGTTGTTTTTATGAAAAACAAATTATCCTTTTTTAAGTGATTCAAAAGTTTTATTTTTTTATAACCAGCTGCAATTCAGTTTGTTTTGTTATATTTTTTAAATAATTTATATTAACTTCACCACCGGTTTTGCCTACTTGCTTGAAGGTTTGCAGATTTTTAAAGTAAAATTTAACTAACTTCCCGTTATCCAATCAAACTGAAACTTGAAATATAAGCTTGTTTTTCATGCATTTCATTAAAGTTTGAAATATTTTTTAAAAAACAACATTTTTAATTAAAAATTAAAATTATCTATGTTTTAAAACAAATAAAACCAAAATATAAAGTCAAAAATACATTTTTGAAAAAAAATTGCAAATACGGAAATATAAGGGATTTGTGAAAAAAAAACTAATTTTTACTGCTTACTTGCTCCAGTTAATTTTAAACAAGCAAACAAACATATAATAAAATAATGTGTTTGTCAATCGAGTACCTACATTTAAAAGATTTAATTTTAAATTTTCTTTATAAAATATTGAATAAATTATGCTCTATAATATTGAATAAATTACGCTACAGCTTATTAAAAATGTTAATAAAAGTAAATGTACAACAGATTTATTAAGCGTCTATTAACCGAATTACATAGACGCTTTAAAACTCTATGATTAATCAAATTATTCATTATGTGATTAATTGAAGTTTTTTTAATTATTTAATAAAAACTATGTAGTTAATTCAATAAGGAGTGCTATCATTCAAAGTAAGCAGTTTGTATACGTATTTTAACTACATTTTGACTATTTATTATATGTAATAAGGAATTAACTATTTGATTTTAGTAATTGACAATTAAATTAGAAACCTGAGCTGGAACCCGCCAGAAAAACTAAAAGTGAAATACCGATAAAAACGATTTTCATTTTGTTCAATTTTAATTAAAAACCAATAAAAAGAAGGTAATTGAACTTTAACTTTTGTTATAAGATTTTGGTTTAAATTTATACTAATTCACAAACAAATGCTGTTTTGTTGCGTTAATTCATGCAGAGATCGAATGAACGGGCTGTTCGATGATATCGAAGTTAAACATGGAGCGATTGTGGCTGTAAATGTTAATTTTAAGATCAGTTCGTGCTATAAGATGAGTTTTGATGCTAAACATCAGTTCAGCGGTAACATTTTTATAATCATTATAGTGATTTTATTCAATTTTTTAATTTTTTTTTTTAAATATTTTTTATAAGCTATTTCTAATTTTATGTTTGTATATATAAGACCACACAATGTCACATGAATATTACATTCAAAATTACGGATAATAGAGCTCAGCACATATGAATTCGAACACACGTGTAGGTGGCAGATACAACTGTTTGGTCCCATATGCACTGACTAGCCCTTCTCGGAGCTTCATAGGCGTATCTCACAAAGTTGTGCCTTAATTTTACGACCTTCGTACTTTACTTTCACAGATTAATTTATTGATTAACAAGAAAACCGTACAAACTAATAATCCTTTATAATTATGTAATTCAGCGACTAAAAATAATTTGCAAAATACTTTTTGATGATAGTAAGCCTATAAATTATGAAAACATCTAAATACTTAATCCATAAAGTATGTGCGGATTGAAAATTCAAGAATCAATATGGAATAAATAATTTTTAATTGAAAATTCAAATATTTAAAAATTAAATGTTGCATTTTTTAAATATGCTAAAAATCTAGAAATTGTTTCTCTAAATACAATTTCTAATTTTTAAAGTTTTAAAGTTTCAATTGACTTTTTTATATAACTTCTTCAAAGTTTGTCCTATCACATTGAAAATTTAATAGGATGGAGAGTCCGCAGCGACAAATATACTCAGTAAATGACAACTTGATAGGATAACGGAAAGTTGTTTTTTTTTGTGGTAATGGGCCTAAACGTACGGCTCAAGCAAGCAAGCAAGCAGAAAAGAAGCAAGCAAAGACGGTAAAGTTAATATAGAGGAATTAGGAGCCGTTCGGAAGACGATGCAAGTGTGTTCTAATTCTGTGATTAGCTAATAGTTAATAAGAGACTTGGACAAAAACAGGGGCACAGCCAGAAATTTTTTTCGGAGGGGGGCCCGGGGGAAAACTGATTAGTAAGGAGTTTTACTGAGAAATTTTGACTCACAAAAGTCAAGGCTTAACAACAATTTCAGCAATAATTAGTAATAACAAACCATAAGACATTTATTTAGGAACAGTAAATTACAATAAGAAATTGAGCCGACGTTTTTTCTGCGAAAAAAATGTTAATGAAGGTCTCTTCATTAATGTTAAGTTCGCGATTGATAGTCATCTGGGCAAACTCATTCAGCCTTGTATGTCTGGCACATTGTAGTGCGTAGATAAGATTTGAGTCTGCACTAAGTTGAGAAGGATCTCTCGGCTGTCGCGAAAGAAAAGGACAAGTGGTGAAGAATTTCAGCAGCGTATTTATCTGCGGGTAGATGGAATATTAACATTGTTGCAGAACATCAACTGCGGTACGTGGCTGCTCTGTCAATTTGGTCCTAGCCAAAGTGGGCCGGGTGGGGTCGAAAACAGGTGTATCGGGTCACAAAAGAAAAAACAAAAATAGGTTGAGTCGGGTTTTTAAAAATAGACCCATGGATAACTCTCACCCTAACATTTTTTATAACTGAATAAATATATAATTTGCAAATATGTCTCGAAAACACGTGCACCCGTGTCATTTTGACATCAACATTGGGAAGCTGTCGTTTATTAATATTCTGGCATAAAAAGTGTGTTGAACTTGAGTTTTTCTCTGATACACAGTTCAATGCGCTACGGTGATGCGTAATTTTAGCATGGAGTTCAGATTAGAGATGGGAATCCAACCCAAATGGAAAAAGTTTTAGTTCAATTCGGTTCGGTTCGGTTCAGTCGCTCTTGGGGATAAAAACGAGTCCGGTCCGAGTTTGACGTTCATTCAGTTCAGGTTTGGTTTGAGTTCAATCCTTATTAGGTTGGATTTCAAAAAGGTTTGGCTTGAGCTCGAAAAGTTCGGTTTAAGTTTCATTCCCATCTCTGATTCAAATATAAAATTGAGTAGTCTCTACTACTTTTTTAACACTCAACTCAAAATCAATAAAAAAAATTAAATAAATTAAAATAAAAAAAAACTAGGTTTCATTGAAGTATTAATATAGGAACACATTTTAAGGCAAGAACTGGCTAGAACGAACTACTGACGATTTAAGCTGTTCACGTTGAGTTTTGCATTTAAGCGCCAGCAAGAAAAAATACAATTGTAAATTATAGCTCTTAAGATATACGTATTAAAACTCCGCCTTCAAACCCACTTCTGTTCCAACCAGTTCCAATTTAGGTGCCTGAGGACGTCATGTTTTTTTGCTTCGACGTTTAAAAACTATTGCTTAATATTTACACTTACAAACAACAAATTTATTGTTGAACACTTTTATTATGACAGAAACATTTTTAATATTTTTTTCTAAAAAAGGTAATTTAATCATTTTCTGTGTTTATTGTATAAGAAGTTTTTGGGAAGCATGGAAACAACTGTAAATTTTGTAAGTTTTAGCAAACATATTTTCAGTGCTGTGAGTGTTTATTGCATATCAGATTATAATAAAACAATTGAATCAGAATCAGATGGCTATCAACTCTAGCCAGAATCAGAACCATATGGCAATTTACCTGAATCAGAACTGGAACCGGAATAAAAACCAAATGGCAACCCACCGAAACCAGAATTAAATGAAAATCCATCAAAACCAGATTGGTACTCGCCAGAACTAAATTGCCTATTAGTGAAGCCAGAATCAGATGGCCATTTATTAAATTCAGAACCAGATAGCCTCTCACCTAAGTTAGAACCAGAACCAGATGGCCTTCCATTTAAACCAGAACCAGATGGCCATTCACCTAAGTTAAAACTAAAACCAGGACCAGATGGCCATTCTCCTGAGTTAGAACCAGAACCAGATGGCCATTCACCTAAGTTAGAACCAGAACCAGATGGCCATTCACCTGAGTTAGAACCAGAACTAGATGGCCATTCTCCTGAGTTAGATCCAAAACCAGATGACCATCCACCTGAGTTAAGACCAAAACCAGAACCAGATGGCAATTCTCCTGAGTTAGAACCAGAACCAGATGGCCATTCACCTGAGTTAGATTCAGAACCAGATGGCCATTCACCTGAGTTAGAACCAGAATCAGATGGCCATTCTCCTGAGTTAGATCCAGAACCAGATGACCATTCATCTGAGTTAAAACCAAAACCAGAACCAGATGACCATCTTTCTGAGTTAAAACCAAAACCAGAACCAGATGACCATCCACCGTTACCTAAAGGTTCTTTCCCAAAACCGGAAGGCCTTTCACCATAACTGGGCAAAAATTGAAAACCAAAAGGAGTGACACCGGGACTGAAATATAAAGGAAAAGAAAGAAAAAGTGGAAAACCAATGGGAATTTTACAAAAACAAGGAACAAGTTGCAGACAAGAAGATGTCTCGTAAAAACCAGGAAAAGATTGAATGCCCAAAGGAATTACATTGGAGTTGGGATTATATGGAAACCCAGAACCGGAAAATGATGGATTATCAGAAACGGAGTTTAATGGATTATCAGAAACGGAGTTTAATGGATTATCAGAAACGGAGTTTAATGGATTATCAGAAACGGAGTTTAATGGATTATCAAAACCAGAAAATAAAGAATTATCAGCACCGGGAAAAAATGAATTACCAGTAGATCTTTCATAAGTGTTAGAATAAGATGGATAAGTAGAAGATTCTTCGTTGGTATCAGAAAACGGTAGACTATCAAAGCCAGAAAAAAATGGAAAAAATAGAAAAAATCCCGATTCAGACGTTGATTTATCTGCAAAACGAAAACTGTGTTTATTGATTTATTTATTTAAAAATAATTTAACCTATACAAATAACATTACTTACTAATTAGAAAAACAAATTTTGTAAAGTTATTGAAAGAATCAAAAAATTTTCACTTTTTTAAAATACGTGTTTAATTTTTTTTAAAAAACGTTTGAGTTTGAATATTGTGACATTATCTTTTACTTCGAGAAAATCACGATGAAATCAGCACCTCACTCTGTTAGCTACAGCATAAATATTATGATTGATATGACTGCCATGGAATAATGAGAAGCTAAGTGGTTTCATGATATTTAAGCTCCAGAGAGTTACACAATGTGGTGATTGCTGGAAACGCAAATTCAGCCCAGTCTTCCAGCAAAAACCTAAACACATTTTTGCTATACGATCACGCTGCCAAGAATACATGAAAAACTTCCATGATTTTAAAGATAAAACCCTTACATTTGATTCTAATATTAAACTTTAAAAAATTAGGTTTTGCAAGTCTAATATTTTAACTAAACAACGAAGGTACCAAAGAATCCAAAACCAGAAGAGTGTAGTGATGATCCAAACTCGTCAACGTAAACTGTGAAAATGTAAGTTGTTGTTTATATATCTGAATTATGATTTAAATATTTTTAATAATTAATTAATTTAAAATAGTTTTTGTTTTAATTTGTTTCTTGATAATTGATAACTGATAATTTAACAAAGTATTGACTAGTCATTAAACAGATAAATAAACAGTTGAAATATGAAACCTGGTCCTGAATCTCCAAAACAAAAATTCAGAAAAGCCAGAACGAAAGCACAAACAATTTTCAATTTCATTTCAATTAACTTTACAATCTCAAACAATAAAAATACCAGCTGCACTTCAACCGCACTTAAAAAACTCCCACTTTTGTTTTATATCAGTTGATAAACAAAAGCTTTTTGTTGTTGGGTCTCATCGAATAATCAAGTTACTCGAAGTTGTACTAAACAAACCGGGTTTCATTTATCGAACGACTTCGTGTTTCAAGGGTTAGATTATACATTGATTGGGCATGTGTATTTTTTTCTCTGATTCCATACAAACATGTTTTATTAGTTTAAAATTTTTATAATCATTGTGTCAACAAATGAATGATTAAAAATACTTTATAAAGCTCGTTAGCATTTAAAACCTACCAATGTAAAATCGCACTTTAACATTTTTTTAAAATTTCTTAGACCTGGTTAACTAGCAACCTAGTTCCAAAAAAAATGATAATGAATTTTTTTTAAATTTTCTAAAGTATGTAAAAATTTTAATATTAACTGAATCAATTTATTCAATAACAAATGTTCTCAAAACAAATAAAACTTAATAAAACAAAAGAGTTTCATTTTCAATATTAGACATTTGGATAAGATGCAAAAGTGGCAATGCCGCATTGATTGTTTTTGTTTCTTGACATCCTTATGTATCCTTTTTCACCCCAGTTGACGCCCCAGCTAAAAAATTAAATAAAAAATATTATCAGCACTGAAAAAATTATTTTAAACATTTTCTACTTGAAAACGAAAATCGGAACCTGTTCTTAACAATCCAATAATCCTTTCCATTTTCACTTCCGTATCCAACGACCAGAACACCGTGGTCCAGCTGGGTAGAGCTGCACAGAGGTTCGTCGTAGATTCCTTAAAGTATTAGTAAAGTTAATATAATACCAGTTAAAACAATTATATAAACAATTTATTTGAAACTTATACTTGCCTTAATAAAAAAGTCTAACCTGATGCGTATGGTTGGAAAGAATCCTGTCCGGCATCAATTGCAACGGAAATTGGACCAACTGTGGCAACAGCTTCCATTAGCTGCTGCTCGTTACCTGGTTCAATATCTGTATGACCAGTAATCACTGTACCGACTGACCATTTGTAAAAAAAACAGTGGTCATGTTTCTGAAATTGTTTCGTGTAAAGAAATTTAATTAATTTATTAAATTTTGCTCATAAAATCATGTTTATTAAACATAAATATTATAAAGTACTATAATAACATATAAAATTATAAAGTAGTTTAATTTTTTTTGATGTTATTAACTGTGTTATTTATACATTTATGTAAGTAACAAAGTTAAAAAAATGTTATAAAACTTGCTATAGCCGCATAAGGATAAGACTTCTCTTTATCAATTCCATTATTATCTTTAACATAATCAAATGCTTGATCCATTAGTCCTCCATCGCAACCTTTATTTCCATATTTATCAGAACAATCAACCAAGTTCTGTTCGCTTAGTGAAACTAAATTTTCAGTTACTCTGAAGTGCTGTCCTTCCATAGATCCAGTCTAAAATTATATTATATATAAATTTATTGTTAAAAGTTTTATATATATTATTATAATACTACTTTATTTAAACTTATCAATAAATATATAAAAGTGTTTGTCGTGTATATATAATCTGTCCCCGGTATAACTTTTTACCAACTTTTGAAGGCCCTAGACAAGATCTTGTAGATAATATAGAGAAAAAATACACATTAAGTCCTCATTTATTATTAATTTTAATAAACTATAAAGCCATTTTGAAAAAAAAACAATATACTGTTGTCAAATCGTAACTTTGGTGTCAGAAGTGGGATATGAAATAGTTTTAAAAGTAGTGGAAAAGCTTATCGTTGTTGAGTTGAGGCGGGTGCAAAGAAAGCCGGAGCTGAGCACTTATGGAGGACAGTCCAAGCTCGTGGACCACCTCCAGACGGCATTAGAGGACAATGGGCTTGACGCAAAAGAATACGAGTTTCATACGATAGCAAAAATAAAAAAAATAAACAAAGCAGCGCAAAAAAAATTAAGAAAGAAAACAAAGCTTTACAAGAGTGTAGAAATAAAGTCCTTCTTTGATATTAGTTTCAATAAGTTATACACCATTCTAAAAAAAATCCTAAATAACGTTGTCAATATTGTAACATTGGTATCAGAAGTGCGATTAGTGTAGTTGAACTTTCTCGGATTCTTCGAAATAATCGGTGTTGTGCGGCAAGTGCTTTCTAGAGAAGTGGAGGAGTGTTTAGAAGGCTACCAAAAATTTTTTGAGTGGGACGTTGAGGAGTTGTGTCAAAGTGATGTCTGTTCTGTTGATGGCGAAGCATGAGTCGAAAGCAGAGTTCGGCTGCAGAGTGCCGATACACGCGTTTTGTCTGAAGTGGTTGACGTCATTGACGTACCAGTTTAAGTGTGAAACTTCTTTTTAGTTTTAAAGGGCAATGTGCTGAAAAGCATACAACCATGTTGCCTTATGTCAAGAAATGTAGTGTAGTTTATAAGAGAGTCTGTGAAGGAATCAGGGCCGCCAGTAGACGATTGAGAACTAGCTGTGATCGACAATCAACGGTAAACAATTTGTAAAAATTGATCTCTCGACTGAACTGTTTGGGACGAACAGAATTAGGAAAGGGATATGATTATAGTATATTCCTGCTATGACCTTTTTTCCAACTTTTGAAGACCCTAGACAAGATCTTGTAGATATTAGAAAAAATGTACATATTGAATTATCTTTTATTATTACTTTCAATAAATTATAAAATCAATCTGAAAGATCATATCAATATTGTAACAATATATATATATATATATATATATATATATATAAATATACATAAAAGTTATAAATATATATATATATAAATATATTACTAATTATTTTGGACTTACAGCACTGAATGCCCAGCACGAGCCACAACCTCCCTAAAAATGAAAAACAGTCCAGTGAAAGCACGTTTCAACAAAATAATCTAAAATACTTAAAACCTGATTAACATTGAAAACATTAATTAATTGTTCAATTTAGAAGTGATGATTAAATAAATCATTGATTTATTTCCAAATCTAACTTGATCTTTGACTTCAGTGACGTATCCTTTTGTTCTCCAGTCAACTTCATCGGGCAGTGTGAAAGCTTGAAGTGGTCTCATAAATTTGCTACCTTTTCTCGTGTAGTTGGCAGGAAGTTTGAAACCGTTCATCATATATTTGATCTCGTCAGTTGTCTTTTAGTGTCAATAATGAGTGGATTAAATAAAACAAGTATTTAAAATAATTATTAGTAATTCACCTAATAGAATATAAAGTTTATTGGCAGACTGAAGCATTTATTTTTTGTCTGCATTCCATTATCCATCGTTTGTTTTAGCATTCAAATCAAAACCTAACAATCGGTTAATGTCAATTTTTAATATTTCTAACCATGTCAGAAAACCTGTTTACTGCTGTCGTGAATGATTTCAATCCTCTCAAATATTCAAAGTTGTGCATTTTAATTTTTAACAAATTTCTGGCGAAGATGGCTTTTCGACTTGATTCATCATTCTGATCCAAAAATCTCCGACCTGCAAATTTTTTAAAAATACCGAGTTTAAAAACGTTATATATGATAATTACTTCAAGCGAGCTTACAATCGAACCGTATTCCTGCTTGAAGGTGACCCACTCTTGCTCCAGATTCAGTTCGTCATCAAATGAATAAGAAAAACTCAAGGCAACTGTCAACAAGAAACAGACGATGAAAAGTAACTTCATTTTGATGGTTAGAAGAAACGAACACTCAGAAAACCAGCCAGTTAGTTTTTTGGGTACAGAATTGATTGGTAACTCTTTATTTCATATCCTATTTATACACATCGTTTCTGATAACTTTCAAATGACTTGACCTTTGATAGTCTTTAGTCATATGACATGTTTATGACACAAAAAGAAAATTGGCCTTGTTTGTTTCAATAACGCTACTTGCGTATAGTGTTAACGCTAATATACGGGTAGCTAACTACTTAACAAATATTTATCAGATCAATGACTTTGCTAATGTAACTATCAGAATTACTCGGCGTTGTTTGTACATTGGTACTGCTGGTCCGGGAGTTTTTGGTAATACAAAAAAGCAAATTTTGTTTTAAAACTACCCTATTTGTTCCTCTTTGATATCTACCTGTAAGCTAATTTTTTTTGAAAATAGTCTATGGGCATGGATTTATATACAGGACAAACGAACAAACAGACCACCATAGTCATCTTTCAAGACAGGTTTTTAAAACTAATTCACCTCCATTTGAATGAAGAAAAATAAAGTTGATGAGTTTAATAGTTTTAAAAAACATTAAAAGCCATAATCAAAAACAAATCTACGGTTTTTTAAAGCAAAAGAAGAATTGTGGGATAAAAATTAAAAAAAAACTAAACGAAATCCCTTGATCCGCCGCTGGTATTATTTTATAAGATGTGACAATATTATTAGTTTTCCGGGTCATGTAATAAATCAGAAGCTGGAGTTGGTTGGCTGGATCTACCAGTGAAACTCGGGCTCGTATTATGTTTGGAAGAATTGATTCGTCAGTTTCGTAATTCTCGTGCATTTGGGCACAATAATGCAAAGCAACAGCAACAGTTGTGTGTTTTGGTGAGTTCGAATCACTGATGAAGCAGCATTTCAATGAAGAAATGACCTGTCAAATGACAATTCGAAGCGAACAAGCTAAAGAAGCATTCCCAACAATTCCGAATTGATTATATTAAGCAGTATCAGTTTTATTCATAGATTTACTTTAATCGTTATTTAAGTTTTATTTATAAATGACGAGAATGATCAAAATCCCAATTCAAATTTAAAAAAATAAAAACTCACACAAAACATTGGGCAAAAGATATTAAAGTAATAAAATTTTCTAAGTTTTGTTGTAATTATACATTGCTTGCATAAGGCTGCTTATGATTTTCAGCAAAAAATGTATTTAGGGAAATTTTTATATAGATCCTAATTGATACGAAATGAAATAAATGAAAACAATAATCAATTTGAAGAATCGTGTAGGAAAAAGTTTTAAACTTGTGAAGATAAGAACGAGGATGATGAAAATTAATTGTTTAAATATCTGGTTTTGTTCAAAAATCGAATCAATTTGTAGATCACAAAAACAATTTTACAGCTTGATAGATTTCATTTTGGTGTGAAAATGCAGCTATAAAATACCAGTTAAAGTTCTATTTTTAAATACCGGTGAGATAAGAAAATAATGTTAATGTATAACGCTGTAATAAAAAAAGTGCAACTTAAAAATCACAATGTACTTATTTTTAAAGTCTGATATAAATTTAAAGAAAGCGTTTGGAGCGTGTTTTTAACTGTGATGGTCCTCAGAACAGCAGGAGGCCTGGGAAAAATTACCACCAGCCCCCTCTCGACCGTCCTGCTGGACAGAATCCTTCTCGGTTCAAAGTTGTAGCGGCAGCAGTAGGTTTTGTGTAGTTGTCGAGATGACTAATGTTTTCAAGTTAAGTGATAAGAACTCAAGAAAGCGGAGTTGACTCTGTATATTGCTAAGTACAAGAAGATAATTTGGTGCATATTTTCTTTTACATGCTTCTATTAACTTTCACTTTTTTCTTATTGACATTTAGCACACGCCTTTTTCAAGACAAGTCTTGCTCAAAGGCGAGAAAGGGTCCTTGCAAAGGCAGCCATTTATAGGCCTAACGATCGACAGGCGAACGCTCTACCGCTCTGCCACCAGCGCCACCTACCATACTATTAAAATTCAAAGTCTATGGCATATATGATATTGGTGACAAAAAGGTATAGTGCCATGTGGTCAGAAAACTGATTTTGTTTTTTTTTAAATCATTTGGAAGTTATCGTTACTCTAATGAATTCAGAGAAATCAGAATAACCCTTTGGAATGGCGCAGAAAACATTAATGGGCATATGCTTATTTAGCAAATTGAAACAGAAATTGTCCGCGGGTCCTAGAATCTTTATATCTAAGTTTTACCAGCTTACAGGCAATAATTTGAAAAGATACAATAGACGGAGAAAAGATTTGTTTATTGAAAGAATTATGGTTGGCAATTTGAATGGTTGTCAATAAGTCGTTCAAAAGTTTACATAGACCGGATAGTATTCTACAGTACAATTTTAATTTTAAATGTTCTAGAGACAATGGAAAGAACAATTGAAAATTTCAAATAAACGAGAAACCGTCGAAACAATGTTTCTTTTATTCTTTCTTTGTTTAGAATAGTTAATAATTTTTTATAGCAGGTCTGTCGACACCCATATAGCAGAATGTAAGAAATATCAAAGTACCTAATGTTGTGGATTATAATTGATTTTGTTTTTCCCTTCTCCTTATCCAGGTTTGGAAAACTTTCTTTAAGTTTGCAGTATATAAAAATAACTATTTGTTGGGATCGTGTGTTGTTTTGGTACATTTTAACAAATGAGTATAAAAAATTTAAGTTTTTAAATTTTTATTAAATACCTGACAAACACAATGGAAGGTGTGAACACTAGCTTTTCTGTCAATAACTAATCCAATTTCTCAATAAAATTATGTCTTAGATTTTACTCCAGACTTTTCGAAAACTCTAAAATCAGCATTTTGTTAGCTTCTTTAATTAAAGATGTGCAATCTTAAAATGTTTGCTAAAAACCTATCAGAATGTGTTATGTGTTTACAATTTTATAGAAAATATCAGGGTTTTTTTGCAGGTTATTCAAAAATTGTTATCACATGAAAAAGGTATTTCATAAAAATCTTTTTCAAAGTGCTACAAAAAGAGACTGGTTATTCTAAAATGTGCGGTGTAAGATGAGGAAGAGATGCCATGCTTGCAATGCCACAGTGATTGTTCTTGTTCCTTGCCATTCTGATGTATCCGTTTTCACCCCATTTTGGACCCCAACTATAAATGGTACGTAAAAAACTTAATTTTAATAATATACCAAACTAACATTTGAAAAATAAAAACAAACCTATTCTTTACAATCCAATAATCTTTTCCACCCTCGTTTCCGTAACCAACAACCAGAACACCGTGGTCCAAATCTGTAGAACTGCATAAAGGCTCATCGTAGATTCCTGAATAGTTATATTTACATAAATCTTTATTTCAGACAATTCACATATCTGTTGAGAATTTATTTAAAATTAAAATATTTTCAATGTTATAATGTTTTGAGTAATATGAAATTCATTTTTAGTCATTCGTCTTTATTTAAACCCAACTTGATGCAGTTGAAGTTATTTAACGAAAAAATAGTGTTTGTGCTATGATTCTCAATCATTTTCTGCAGTTGCCACTATTTGGTAACAATAACTAATGACCCTTTATTTAAATATGAGGTGAACGATACACATACAATGTATGTCATACATACATGCATACATACATACATACATACATACATACATACATACATACATACATACATACATACATACATACATACATACATACATACATACATACATACATACATACATACATACATACATACATACATACATACATACATACATACATACATACATACATACATACATACATACATACATACATACATACATACATACATACATACATACATACATACATACATACATACATACATACATACATACATACATACATACATACATACATACATACATACATACATACATACATACATACATACATACATACATACATACATACATACATACATACATACATACATACATACATACATACATACATACATACATACATACATACATACATACATACATACATACATACATACATACATACATACATACATACATACATACATACATACATACATACATACATACATACATACATACATACATACATACATACATACATCTATTATAAGAACATGTCCTGACTGACTGACTGACTGACTGATTGATGACTGACTGATAATCAACGCCGAGCTCAAACGCCTCATCCTAGGAACGTGAAATTTGGAACTTATATTACTTTTATAGCGTAAACATCCGCTAAGAGAGGATTTTTGAAAATTTTGCTCCTAAGGGGAAAAACTGGAAAACAAACTTTTTTCTAAAACAATGTATATCTCGAAAACCAAAAATGAGGAGATTTTGAAATTTGGTATATAGGTTTTTTTTTGAAAAATAAAAAGATACGTGTTTCACCATTTTTTGAAAATTCGGTTTCCCGGACCTCAAATGTGGGTTGGAAAATTGGGTTATTTGGTTTTTAAAGTAGCTTCTACTCAAAAACTGTTAATGCTACAGGAGTAAAAATTAGTATTTAGTTTCTACTCCAAAAATAATGAAATACGTGTTTTAGCATTTTTTGAAAATTTGGTTTCCAGGACTTCAAATGTGGGGTGGAAAATAGGGCTAATTGTCTTTTATAGTAACTGCTACTCAAAAACATTAAATACCACAGATGTAAAAATTATTATTTAGTTTCTTTTCTAAAAAATAAAGATATACGTGTTTCACCATTTTTTACAAATTTGGTTTCCCGGACCTCAAATGTGGGTTGGAAAATTGGGTTATTTGGTTTTTAAAGTAGCTTCTACTCAAAAACTGTTAATGCTACAAAAGTAAAAATTAGTATTTAGTTTCTACTCTAAAATTAATGATATACGGGTTTCACAATTTTTTGAAAATTTGGTTTCCAGGACTTCAAATGTGGGGTGGAAAATAAAGTTATTTGGTTTTTAAAGTAACTGCTATTCAACAACTGTAATTGCCACAGATGTAAAAATTAATACTTAGTATCTACTCAAAAAAAAAGATAAACGTGTTTCATCATTTTTTGGGTTATTTGGTTTTTAAAGTAGCTGCTACTCAAAAACTGTTAATGCTACAGATGTAAAAATTAGTATTTAATTTCTACTCCAAAAATAATGAAATACGTGTTTTAGCATTTTTTGAAAATTTGATTTCCAGGACCTCAAATGTGGGGTGGAATTAAGGGTTATTTGATTTCAAAATAACTGCTACTCAAAAACTGTGAGTGCTACAAATGTAAAAATTAGTAGTTGGAAGTTTTGTGCCGGTTAAAAGTAGCTAAGTCCAGTTTATCATCGGTCGGGCCAAGCCGTTATTTTAGAGTCTTCACACAGGCCAGGCCAAATCTTAAATCAAAGTGGGACGGGCCGAGGTTTTTCACCAAGTATATAGATATTTTAGTGATTTTAGGGTCTTCAGTTTGGCCGGGCCAAACCTGAGGTCAAGGTGGGACGGGCCGAAGTTTTTCATCAAATATATAGAACTTCTAGGCCTGTAAAAATGGGCCGGGCCTAATTCAGACGGGCTGTGCCGGGCCAGGAGTTTGGGTTTTTAAAACGGGCTGGGATAATTTGTCGACGGGCCGAGCCGAGACTTAAAAAAATGATCTCTACTATGGATGCACGGTTCAAACTCTCTAATTTCATGCGAGCGAAGCCGCTACGGGCACTGCTAGTACATACATACATACATACATACATACATACATACATACATACATACATACATACATACATACATACATACATACATACATACATACATACATACATACACACTTACTTTTAGTTATAAGAAAGGCGTTGTACGTTAGGAGTTAAACACTTAGTGAAAACAATTTATTAAAACAAAGTTTAATGAAACAAAAAGAATTGTAACATGATAAATAGAAAAGCCGTTTATGAAAGATACTACTGTAAAATATTTAGAATAAATCTATAGATAATGTAATAGTCCTTTTCCATTATTATTTCTGAGCTAAGTTTCTAAGGTTTCTGGAATAGCCAAATTAGCTGTACTGCCAGGGTGCAGATGGTATTATAGTAAAGCAAACGCCTGTCGGCAATTTTTTATTGGCAACACCAGCATTCGTAGGGATGTGGGGAGATGACTGATTCTATTTTTTTTAAAGAGATTATACTTTGGCGTGATGCGCACACGTAGCTCCTCTATGAAAACATTCTACAAGCGCTGCTCAGATTGAGTGTCTCGCTCAGGTAACTTTTATACTAACGTTAAAAAGAAAGAAAACTTGCCTGATTTGTAATGAAAGAAAGATGGGTGGCTTGCGTCAATAGCCACTGAAACAGGTCCAAATAAAGCTACAGCCGACATTATGTGCTGTTCATTACCATAATTCAAGTCTGAATAACCGGATATCGTAGCACCAATCGAGTGGCTATTAAACTTACATTTACCATCCTGCAATGATGAAACGTTGGTGGAATAATAACTTTAAAATGTATGGTAACAATTTATGTTATAAGTCAGTAATTTGAATGCTTGTATATAAAAAACAAAAGTAAATGAAAAAAAAAATTGTTTAGAAAATTTACCGTTCCAAGATAAGGATAAGACTCTTCTGTATCGATTCCATCGCCGTTCATTACATATAGAAACGCGTTATCCATCAATCCTCCGCTACATCCGAAATTTTTAAAATCTTTCGAGCAATCAACCAAATTCTGTTCGCTCAATGAGACCAGTTTACCAGTTAAACTGAAATGCAGACCTTCTATAGATCCAGTCTGAGTTTTAACAAAATTTGAAAATTAATCAAACAAATTCTTCATTTTGGGAACGTAGTAAAACCCAGTTTTAACTTACGGCGCTGAATGCCCAACACGATCCGCAATCTCCCTAAAATAGAAAACAACAACGTGACAGCACTTTCAACTAAATAATCTCAAATACTCAATAATACTAGCGGGGTACCCGGCGTTGCCCGGGATATTAGAGGTTTTTTTAATGCTTGTCTCTCTAGCTCTCGTTTCCTTCACCGGTTGCTCTCCCGCTCCCAGCCGCTTTCCCGCTCCCGGCCGTTTTCTCGCTCTCGTTCGCTTTCCCGCTCTCGGTCGCTTTCCCGATCCCGGACGCTTTCCCGCTCTTGGTCGCTTTACCTTTCCCGCTCTCTGTTTTGCTCTCAGTTTCTTTTCTGTTTTCTCTTGCTTTCCCGTTCAAGCACATTTTCTAATTCCCGTTTCCGCTCGCTCTCTCGCTCCGCTCTGCTCATTTTGTGCCCGATTTCAATTTTTTTCACTATAATTGTCTCCCATTGCCTCTTAAGTTTTTGTGAAAATTGCATTACGATCGGATGAATGGATGAAGGATTTATATACTTACATAATCTTATTTTTTTATATATAGATAAAGAAAACAATAAATTGATACTTCAATTTTTAAGTGGTAATGATTACCAGTCATTAAAAATTAATTTGTTTTTCTGCAAAACTAACTTGATCTTTGACTTCAGTGACGTATCCTTTTGTTCTCAAGTCAAGTTCATCGGGCAGTGTGAAAGCTTGAAGTGGTTTCATAAATTTGCTACCTTTTCTCGTGTAGTTGGCAGGAAGTTTGAAACCGTTCATCATATTCCTTGCCTCTTGATTCGTCTGTTGGGGTTAATTATAAATATATTAAAAACAAATTAATGAAATAATTATTTTAATTGAAATAATATAATTGTTTATTGCTTACCATATCTGAAAACCTATTAATGGCAATTGTGAATGACGTCAAGCCACTGGAGTGTTCAAGGTTGTGAACCTTAACCCTTCTTAAATTTTCTGCAAATATGGCTTTTCTTGCTAATTCATCATTTTCAGATCTAAAGTTGCGACCTGTTTATATAATTGGAATAATTTTTTTTAATTTTGGTTATTATATAAAATAAAAAATTTGAATAAATATTAATTTTAATTAATTAATTTTATTTTGATGTAAACTATCAAACCGTATGTCTGCTTGAAAGCTGTCCACTCTTTCTCTAGATTAAATTCATTGTCGAAGTGAGGATGGGAAAAGCTCAAGGCAAATGTTAACAAGAAGCAGGCAACGAAAAGTAATTTCATTTTGGTGACGAGAAGAACAAACACTCAGAAAACCAGTCAGTCTCCTAGGAGCAGAACTGATTGAAAACACTGTTATTCATCTCTTATATATACTCATCATTTTTTATAACTTTCAAATGACTCGATCTTGTGATAGTTTGCATTCATATGACATGTTTGTGACACAACATGAAATTCGGTCCAGTACTTCTGCTTGCGTATGGCGTTAACGCTAATATACGCATAGCTATTTGAAGATATTTTTCAGATATATTTTAATTTGCCTCCTGATTTTTCTCACCAACTTGTATATAAATTGCTTTGATAACAAATGTTTACAAGTTTTTGACAGATTGAAGTATCATCACAAGTGGTTACAGTTAACACAGTTTTAGATATTTTTTGATTTCTTGAGAATAAAATGTTAGTACACATAAAAGGACCTATTTATAAGTTACACTTCATTTAGTTGAAACTTTTTTTCGTTAGTTGCAACTCTTAGTTTATTAAAGTTTTTCTAGTTAGATGTTAATAAAAGTTTAACTAAAAATATGTTCACATCATAAAAAATACATTTATAAAAACGACGATTTTCTTGCGCCCTAAAAAGTATAAAATAATATTTCAATGAACCTTCCAGAATTTTTGAATAACTTGGTCACATTATGGTAACATACTTTATAACAGTTTCTAATTCATATACAGTGAATAATGTTGGGAGCATTTTTTTAACTAATTGTTTTACAAAAGTTTTGATGTTGTAGCTTATATGCGCCCAACGTTTTTCATTGTATATGAATTAGAAACTGTTATAAAATATGTTACCTAATTAAAACGTTGTAAAAAATAGTTTGTGTTTATTTTTAAAGACTTACCTTCATGCTGCAAAAATATTGAGAAACTTAACATTAGATTTATTTTGACCAATAAACAATAACAAACATACATTTTGCAGTTTTAGTACTGAACTATAGAAACGATGAAATAATATTCAACAGCATAAAGGCTGTGCTCGACGAATATAAACTATGGCCTGTTATTAGGGTTGTTACAGTTTTGAAAAAAGATTCAGTTTTAATTAAAGTAACTGAAACTTTACAAGGATTTTGTTCCAGTAACAGTTAACTGAATTTTTAGATATTCAGTTTTAGTTACAGTAAGAATCAGTTTTTTTTTTTCAATTTTTTTAGGTATACTACCAAGACGAAATTTACAATAAAACAAGTAAAGTAAAAAACGAGTTTTTTACCACAAACTTTTTTTAATTGAATCATGTGTTGTCATTCAATATAAAGCTATGCACAGAGTTTCAGCTACCCAGCTAGTGAAAAAGCTGGTTAAATTTTACTTGCAAGATTTGCGTACAGATTAAGACACGGATACACACATAAACAAAAATTGTAACTTACACTTTGCAACACAGACATGTTTAAAAAATTTATTTAACTTGAGAATTCTTTGTTGAGTTTATAAAAAACTTCAGCTTCCAGCTTGTCATCACTCAAATTATGCCAAAATCTGCTAAGAGCTGCTCTGTTGAAAACGCGTTCACAAGGAGCAGATGTTGCCGAGACTGAAAGTACATCTGAAGCTTTATTGTACACTTTTGGACATTTCATAGAATTTCTTGTCTACAAATCAAAAAGATCTTGTTCCCTTAGCAGATTACAATAAAATGTTATATCTACATTTATTGAAGCAACTCTTTTATTTGGTGCTTCTAAAAGTTTTCTTTGCTCAATTTTCGCACGAGTAGCAGCCAAAATATCAAAAGTATCTTACGTGTTTTTCTTTTTTTGATTTGAATTGTAGTCTACATTTTAATAGAAGGATCTTTGATCAAAAGATACGGAAAACTGTTTGCAGCAAATGCCAAGGCATTAGCGTGGACACTATAAGACAGCCTTGTTATAAGCATTTGAGTCTTTTTTATGTCTTTAACAACAAAACAGTTTTCAAAGGATGTCTCGTTTTTTAAATACAAAAAAGTAGACTTACTATGTATTATGGTTTTTTTATTCACTTTAAATATTTTCATCGCATCCACGAATACGGTAAGCAATTATACGCCTTCTTGTAATCTATCCATTCTATGAAATGTTCAAATTTTGTTTAAACTCTTTGGCATTTTCCACTATTATTTTGACCAATCATCAACTCTTACGTATTCAACTATTTCTTTTCCAGCCTTTTCACTGTTCAGAAAAATTTTTTATTTTAATAAAGGTGCTCGTAAATTTTAACTGATAATATGGATGTGAGTACTTTCCACATTTTTGAAATGAAAAGTAATCGGCCTGTAATTTTTTGGATTTTTCGTATCATGAATTTTTGCTAATAGCCCTGTTTTTCCAAATGTCATCTATTTAAGCAAGTGTTTAAGGTTATTCATTATTTTATTGTAAACTGTTGAAAGATTAGCAAAAAAATAATGATTCTATCCACTCCTGCAACTTTTTTATGGCACTTTGCAGTTTATTATTTTCAATTTTTTTCCACCCATCGGCAACCAGTTTTTGATTTTCTACTTTTTCATTTTTTTATCCGTACCGCATTATAAATCATCTTCAACTGCTTTTTTCAATATTGTTCTCAATATTTTTAGTTTTTTTCTACCCCTGGTGGTTTTTGATTATCAATTTGTTGTCTTCTCAATTGCTGATAACATTTTTAGCATTTACATTAAACATTTGATTTTGATCAATCAATCAATTGTATTTCTATAGCGCTATTTCCGTGGCGTTTAATAGCGCTCTGACAGGAACTGATTAAATAGAAATGTTTTAAGTCCACGACGGAAAACATCTCACTTCGTTTAATCCTCTTAATCATTGAGTGTTAACAAATAGTTTTATAGTGATGTTCTGTTGCACCTCATCATATTGATTGAATGTTTTGGCAATTTTTTTTCTAGAATCCAACTTTTTTTTCTAATTTTTACTTCTCAATTTTTTAAATGTTGTTTCATTTTTTTTGTGTAAATTTATTGTTTTCTTAATTTTGATTTTCTATTCAGGATCTTTTTGTTGAGTTTGTAATTTAGCTTTTCAGTTCTCTCTTTGGTTATTATTGCTGCTGTTGCACAAAAACGTTCATTGATTTCTGTTAAAGTGAAATGACGTTCTAATGCAATCTAAGCTATTGCGCTTTTATTTTTCCTTTTTTGTTATTTTTAGTTTCCATTAAGACCTTGCTGGTGTAGCATCAATTTTTCACAAATCCTGTTAAAGCCTGTATTTGTTTCAGTTATACTGCATCATAAATGTATATCAATTGTATGCGATATGATATTTTATCGAGAAATCTAAATTATTTTTAATTTCTTCCAAGTTATTAACTGTAAATTTGTTATCTTCTTTCTAAATAAATTTTTATTAATTATTGAGTTTTATTTGCATTTGTTCCAGCAAATATATCCGCGTTTCTTTTAATTTTATAAAATTCCTCTGTTATTCTCACTCCATAAATTTTTAACATACTCAACTGTCTAGATCACCTTTGTATACTGTTGTTTTCCTCATTTTTAGGTTTTGCTCTTTTTATAAAAATAAATGTCGTACCATTAGAGCGCCTTTTCATAAATTACACCACAGCTGCGCCAGGAACGGCTAGTGCATATGGGATCACACAGTTTCCTGCCATGCGCACGGGTATCCGAAATCGGGATGTGCCGAACCCTATTACCCCCAGTCGCGAAACTGGTACTTATTAATCGACTGCTGGAAAATGAAAGGCTGAGTTAGCCTGAGTAGTGTGAGTGAATTTTTTCTTCAACGGAATTACGCTTCGCCGCGAGTGAGATTTAAACCTTCGACGGCAGGATGATAACATAACTACTTTTACTACTGTGCTACGGTATCTCATTAGTTATATTTTTGTCAAGTACAAATTTATGGTCTGAATTGAGCATGTCATTTACGTTTTGTGCCCTCTCCACTAGTTGAATCTTTTCTATTGCTGTTAATCTTTTAATAATATTTTTCATATCTCGATAATTTACATTGTTTGTTTTTCCTAAATTTAGACAATTTGTATTATAAATTTTGTTTTGTTTTTAAAAGCAACAACATGAAAATCTCCAGGCTTTTTTCTATTTGAAGGTCATCCTTGTCAACGACTTTTTTTTCTTCTCAAACAACCTTTTGCAATCTAGTTTGTCTTTTTTTGAAAGATCATTACTTAATATTTCTTTTCAGTTGTTTCTGTTGTCTTATTCTTGAGGCATTTTTCATCACCAAAATTTGCACTAATTGATTTTCAAATTTTATTTAAACAATCAGGTATATCCAGGTGACTTCACGTCTCCAACAAGAACCCAAAAAAAAGTCACACAACCTTTCTCAACAGTTGTGACGTTCTCAATATTGTAATTTTCTGCACATCAACAGATCATGATTTTTCATGTAGAATCTTTATATTTTTTAAATTCACGTGAGACAGCACACTATGACTTAACCACCGTAACCGTTTTAGTCTTCACCTTCCATAGACTGCATCTTATTATTAAACTGGTACTCATGTGTCAACCACAAATAGATAAAAGACTGAGTTGACCTGAGCCGTAAGAGTGAACTCCTTGCCGAAGGGGCTTATGCGATGTGAGATTCCACACGAGCATCGGACCCTCAAGCGTAGAAGTCAAAGACTTTACCGCTTTATCACCGCGCTTCACAATTTTGAAATCGTCGTTTGCAACGTTTTTTTTATTTTTCTTATAATGGATTATAGATTTTTACACCTGATGTTTTAATACTTATATGGTAGAATGTAAGAAACGCTTCTTTAATTCTGCAGTATTTGAAAAATAGCTATTTATTGAGTTTTTTTTATATTTTAAGGACTGAGTATAAAAGATATAGAATTTTTTGCTAAATATCTGAAAATTACAATGAAAAACAGAAATATCTGCAAAAAATATTATTAGCAAAAAAATAGACCAATAAAATTATGTCATTCATCATAGGCCAGAGTTTTTGAAAACTCTAGAAACCAGCATTTTGTTGCCTTTTTCAAATGAAAATGTACAATGTTAAAACTTTACAACCCTCTGTTAAAAACACTAGGAATGGATGCCCAGCTTGCAATGCCGCAGTGATTGTTCATGTTTCTTCGCATTTTGATGTATCCGTTTTCACCCCATCTTGGACCCCAACTACAAATGGTACGAAAAAAAATTTAAACCTATCTTACAATATAATAAACAAGTGTTTAAGAAAATCTAAAAACAAACCTATTCTTTACAATCCAATAATCTTTTCCACCCTCGCTTCCGTATCCAACAACCAGAACACCGTGGTTCAAAATTGTAGAACGGCATAAAGGCTCTTCGTAAATTCCTGAATATATAAATATATAAATATATATATATATATACATATTATATATATATATATATATATATATATATATATATATATATATATGCGTTAAATAAAATTTTTTAGTCAGAGCGTTCATGCGTCTCTTGATAGTTGATTTAAAGTTAAAATTTTGTTATTGTTATAATATTTTGAGTACTATAACATTCATTTAGTCATTCGTCAAACAAACTTGATGCATTAAAAGTCATAAAAATAGTATAAATGCTATGCTTATTTTTTTTAATGACAATTTTGTCACAATAATTAAAAAACTCTTTCTTTCAACATTGAATAAAACATCTATATATATAAAAGAACATGTCCTGACTGACTGACTGACTGATAACGCCGAGCTCGAACGCCTCATCCTAGGAACGTGAAATTTGGAACTTATATTACTTTTATTGCGTAAGCATCCGCTAAGAAAGGATTTTTAAAAATTTTGCTCCTGAGGAAGAAACTGGAAAACAAACTTTTTTCTAAAACAATGTATATCTCAAAAACCAAAAATGAGGAGAATTTGAAATTTGGTATATAGATTCTTTTTGAAAAAATAAAAAGATACGTGTTTCACCATTTTTTGAAAATTCGGTTTCCCGGACCTCAAATGTGGGTTGGAAAATTGGGTTATTTGGTTTTTAAAGTAGCTTCTACTCAAAAACTGTTAATGCTACAAAAGTAAAAATTAGTATTTAGTTTCTATTCTAAAAATAATGATATATGGGTTTCACAATTGTTTGAAAATTTGGTTTCCAGGACTTCAAATGTGGGGTGGAAAGTAGGGTTATTTGGTTTTTAAAGTAACTGCTACTCAACCACTGTAATTGCCACAGATGTAAAAATTAATACTTAGTATCTACTCAAAAAAAAAGATATACGTGTTTCATCATTTTTTGGGTTATATGGTATTTAAAGTAGCTGCTACTCAAAAACTATTAATGCTACAGAAGTAAAAATTAGTATTTAGTTTCTAATCCAAAAATAATGAAATACGTGTTTTATCATTTTTTGAAAAATTTGGTTTCCAGGACCTCAAATGTAAGGTGCAAAATAGAGTTATTTGATTTTAAAAATTACTGCTACTCAAAAACTGTAAGTGGTAATATATATATATATATATATATATATATATATATATATATATATATATATATATATATATATATATATATATATATATATATATATATATATATATATATATATATATATATATATATATATAAAAGAACATGTCCTGACTGACTGACTGACTGACTGACTGACTGACTGATAATCAACGCCGAGCTCAAACGCCTCATCCTAGGAACGTGAAATTTAGAACTTATATTACTTTTATAGCGTAAGCATCCGCTAACAAAGGATTTTTGAAAATTTTGCTCCTGAGGGGAAGAAACTGGAAAACAAATTTTTTTCTAAAACAATGTATATCTCGAAAACCAAAAATGAGGAGATTTTGAAATTTGGTATATGGATTCTTCTTAAAAAATAAAAAGACATGTGTTTCACCAGTTTTTAAAAATTCGGTTTCCCGGACCTCAAATGTGGGTTGGAAAATTGGGTTATTTGGTTTTTAAAGTAGCTGCAACTCAAAAACTGTGAATGCTACAGGAGTAAAAATTAGTATTTCGTTTCTACTCCAAAAATAATGAAATACGTGTTTTAGCATTTTTTTAAAATTTGATTTCCAGGACTTCAAATGTGGGGTGGAAAAAAGGGTTATTTGTTTTTTAAAGTAACTGCTACTCAAAAACTGTAAATACCACAGATTTAAAAATTAGTATTTAGTTTCTACTCTAAAAATAATTATATACGTCTTATACGTGTTTCACTATTTTTTGAAAATTTGGTTTTCAGGACCTCAAATGTGGGGTGGAAAATTGGGTTACTTGGTTTTTAAAGTAACTGCTACCCAAAAACTGTAAATGCTACAAAAGTAAAAATTAGTATTTAGTTTCTACTCTAAAAATAAGGATATATGTGTTTCACCATTTTTTGAAATTTTGGTTTTCAGGACCTCAAATGTGTGGTGGAAAAAAGGTTTCTTTGGTTTTTAAAGTAACTGCTACTCAAAAACTGTGAATGCTACAGATTTCAAAATTAGTATTTAGTATTTACTCAAAAAATAATGATATAAGTGTTTCAACATTTTTTAAAAATTTTGTTTCCAGGACCTCAAATGTGGGGTGGAAATAAGGGTTATTTGATTTCAAAATAACTGCTACTCAAAAACTGTAATTGCTACAAATGTAAAAATTAGTATTTTGAAGGTTTGTGCCGGTTAAAAGTAGCTAAGTCCAGTTTATCACCGGTTGGGCCAAGCCGTTGTTTTAGAGTCTTCACACGGGCCAGGCCAAACCTTAAATCAAAGTGGGACGGGCCGAGGTATTTCACCAAGTATATAGATATTTTAGTGATTTTAAGGTCTTCAGTTGGGCCGGGCCAAACCTGAAGTCAAGGTGGTACGGGCCAAAGTTTTTCATCAAGTATATAGAACTTCTAGGCCTGTAAGAATGGGCCGGGCCTAATTCAAACGGGCTGTTCCGGGCCAGGAGTTTAGGTTTTAAAACTGGCTGGGCTAAGTTGTCGACGGGCCGAGCCGAGACCTAAAAAATTGATCTCTACTATGAATGCACGGTTCAAACTCTCTAATTTCATGCGAGCGAAGCCGCTACGGGCACTGCTAGTTTATAATATAACGAAAGAAAACAAGTCGAAAAAGTCGGATTCTTTTATATATCACATTATCGTGAAACATACGTCTTTTGAAGAATTTTTATCGGCACCACCAGCGTTCCTAGGAATGCTGAGAGATGCCTCTAGTTTATCCAAAACAAAGTACCGTATTTTTACGCATATAACGGGCAATCTAACGTGCCTGGAAATATCAGAAAACTATGTTGCTTTATTAATCTAAAAATGTAAATGCGTGAAATTTATTTTCAATAATATATACAATACATTCTACTGAACAAGTTGCGTTTATTTATTTAACCACATCTTTTTCAACCCCTCTCCAGGCCTTCATTGATGTTCGTTATATGCATAAAAGCGGTATACTTTGGCGTGGTACGCACACGTAGCTCGCATATGCAAAGATTTTACTTGCTTTGTTACGTTGAGTATTTCGCTTAGATTATTTATTTACTAACGTTGAAATAAATAAAAAACTAACCTTGTTTGTAATCGATGAAAGATTGGTGACCTGCATCAATAGACACTGAAACAGGTCCATCTAAAGCGACAACACTCTTTAGGAACTGTTCATT
>OZ022241.1:6472994-6647994 GCA_963978895.1 Erpobdella octoculata | reverse complement strand
GAGATGGAAAAACGGCGAGCAGTTTACACATTATTACATTACAGGTTCAGTTTTCTTCTTGACAGATCCTAATTAAGTGATGAAACAGTTTCAAAAGCAAACGAATTAATTAAGATATATTCATCAGATTTGGAAGAGGCATTTGCTGATGAGTTATTTTTGTTTTCTGGAATGTTCGTCGACACAAAATCTGTTGCTGAAATCACAAAATCTGTTGCTGAAATGAGGTACACCCAAATAAAAAATAAGTTGGTCATAAGTGTTCCAAATGTTAATATTGTCTTTCGAATTTATCTTTCAATTTTTTGATCAAGTTGTGAAGGTGAACGATTTTTTTCCAAACTGAAACTTATCAAAAATTATCTTCGGTCAACGATGAGATAAGAACGATTGTCATTTCTCTCAATTGAAAACGATTTAATGCGAGAAATGTCATTTGAAGATGTTATTTGTGATTTTGCTCATGCAAAGAGCCACAAAGTTTATATAGTTGAGTCTATAATTTAATATACTGTGTATAACAACTTAACTAAAAAAGTTTCTAATTATAAAGTGATTGATTTTGAATTTTGTTTTTTGTCTTTTTCTCTATTTTTAATTCCTCAATAAAAATGTAAAACAAAATAATTTTATGATTTTTCGTAGGCCCCTAATTGTTCGTAGGCCCTAGGCACAGTGCCTACTGTGCCAATTGGATAATCCTGCCCTGGTGTTGTGTTGGGTTTTATTGTGCTTTGTTGTTTTATACGCTTGAAAATTATTTAATTTCATAGTGCTGAATGCTAGAAATTGCTTGCTTTCCCGTTCCCGGTCGCTTTCCCTTTCCCGCTCGCTCGTTCGCTCTCAGTTGCTTTTCTGTTCCTGTTTCCGCTCATTTATGTATATGCATGTATATATATATATATATATATATATATAAATATATATATATATATATATATATATATAATATATATATATATATATATATATATATATATATATATATATATATATATATATATATATATATATATATATATATATATATATATATATATTGCGAATAAACTGTGGAATCTATTTATCTTTGAGACATGCTCTAAGAAATACAACTCGCCATTTGGCAGAAACAACTTTTCGAGCCAAATTCTCGACTTTTCGGTATAAAACTCGCTGTTCGAGACTACAATTAGTCAAAAACTTTTTCGTTACACTTTTATTGTCAGACCAACGGACCGTTTCAGCTATGTCAGCCATCATCAGGGTCAAAAGTAAAACGAGAAAAGTAAACAAACAGAAAGAACCGAAATTGTCAAAGAATTAGCACACCAACAAAAAAATAAACACTCCACCTGTCAAATCAAAAGAATACAAGGCTCAACAAAAAGAACATAAGTAAAACAAAATTCCATAGTGTTTACGACAGGAATCATAAGCTAATCACAGAGACTATAACATTTATACTATTGAAATACACCATCAATGTTTGCGCTTTTGCTGTGTTATATTAGAAGAGACAAGAATGTCCTCAGATACATTACAATAAGATTCGTCAGGAGCAGCCTCAACAGCCAAAGTATTTGTGTCAGAGGACGAATCAGAAGTATCATCATTCATGTTATCCTCGTCGTTATAAGGAATACAGGGTAACCGATGTATATTACTTTCCTTGACACCAAACAAGTAGAGAATCTGTGGAAATTTATCAAACTGTTTATTAATCGCAGGTCTCATTGATAAGATATAGAGAGCTTCTTTAATCTTCAGCCGGAAAGAGTCGGTTTCACTGGCTAAAATCGAAACACCTTTTTCAAGTTCTTTGCGTGTTAGTTTTTTTAAATGAATACATTCATAATGATAAAGTATAGTCCAGAACTGGAGATGCATCGTGAGTCTCTTTGACAACGTAGTGGTAGTGTGACCAATGTAGGTATCCACCTTACAATGTGGAATTGAACATTTGACATGGTACACCACGTGACTTTGTTGAAACGGGTCAGTGATACTTGTTCTATCATTCTTGATGACCAAATTGAAAAGTTTCAAGTTTTTGTAATAAATATATAAACCCAGTTTATTCCTGACGGAGTCTATAACAGAAAGTTCCTTTTTATTACCAATGCTTTTATTAACTCGTCGTCTCTGTTTGTTTCTCGGTCTGTCTGTTTGTTTCTCTGTCTGTTTCAAATCTTGCAATCAATTTTTGAGTCACTTCCTGATGATAGATTTTTTTCAAATTTTGCATACATGCTCAAAATAGAAGACAATGCAATATTCAATTATTAGTTTTACAATAAGTCAATTAATTTAGTTAATTTTAATTAATTTTGATATTTCGATATAATCAAGATATTTCGACTTTAATATAAAATTAAAGAGTAATATAAGAAAAAATTGATTGCAAAGTTTGTGTTTTAATTACATATAAAAGCATTGGGTTTTAAAAATTCGTTTTTAATTTACTTGTTTATAATTTTTTTATAATACTTTCATCAATTCTGTTATTGAGATTCATTTGATTTTTGTAGAACACGGGGAACTCCTGACGTACATCACGACCCTTGTCAGCGTTAGACCCAGCCAAACTCACAGATGTTTTCATTTTAGTTACAAAATTGTTGATAAAACCGTCAACAAAACTATTAGAATAATTGTTGTTAACCAATAACTGCTTGATTCTATTTCTTTATGGAAATCTGACCAGGTTTCGGAAAAACGATAAGCTCTGAAGAGATAACCATTAATAACACTTTTATATACCTGTCTGGACACTCTCTGTCACCATTTAGGCATGTACCACTATTAGTTGGTTTGATGAAGACTTTGGTAGTGTAGGACCAGAATCAATTATTGTGATGATAGTGTCGATAAAAATTAGTTGTTTTTACTGTCATTAAGGTCGAAGGTAAATTTCAAAACTGAATTGCTCTCGAAAGTATTCTTCAAAGTTACGACTTCACGTTCAGACTTCACAAGAAAAAAAATATCGTCCATATATCGCGCATAAACAATGGGGGTTTCTTCTATTCCAGCGAAAGTAATCTCCTCCAAACGACCCATATAAAAGTTAGCAAAGGTTGGTTTCAATGGAGAACCCATCGCCACTCCATCAATCTGTAAAAATAAGCTCTAAATATACAGACTAGCAGACCCAGCAAACGTTGTTTTGCCTTTTGAATTATTTTGGTTTTTTTATTAAAAGTTTAATGTACAAAATTATGACAATTAAAAATAATCAATCTCGAAAAGCAATCAAGTGTACAATGCCCGGGGCTTTTGAAAGTTTTTCTATCGGTTTTCTCTGTTGCTCCTGTTTTTTTCCCGCTTGCTCACACGCTCCCGGTCACTTTCCCACTTTTCGACCACCTAGAGCTCTCAAACTTTCAGGAAAGCTTTATTCTGGATGACAATACATGAATTTAATGTTTCCGACATGAATTAGGCCTTAAATCAATCAAAATTATTCAAATCAAATTAATTCCTGTCATCTAGCGACTAATAACATCGTTTGACAACCGGCCACAAAGCTCTGGCGTTCAATATTTTGCATCTAAGTCCGAGTTTGCAATAGCGTTTACTAATCTAAACATGTAATTTGCTTAGAGGCAAATAAAATACATTTTATTTATTTATTTTTTATCTTTACTTGTTTATGTTCCACATTGCATCTGGGTTATTTTTAATATTCAGTGGTAGCTTAAGTGCTGAATGAGTTGTTCTGCCTCCATCCAATAAAAACGATGCAACAGCCAAAGTTATGACATTATTTGATCGTATTTTGGTGAGAATTAGAGAATTGAAATATATTTACCCAGTTCCACCTGGTGCATCCAAAAAAAAATCCACCTTGTCCTTCCAAAACTGCCAGTATAATGCGGCCGCAAATCATTCTTTGTTAATCATTCATTAGTAGAACATAGCGAGTAACAATCGCTGCCATTTCTACAGTATTGTACCGCAGTTCACCTGAAAGGAATCTACCGCTATATCTCCTAAACGGAGAGTCCTAGAACAAAAATGACCATTTTTTCGTGATCGTCGGGCCGAGTTCTATTGGGATAAGAAGTTATTTTTAATTTTTAGAATTTTAATTTTTTAAAATTTCAAACCGCTATATCTCCTAAATAGTCCTAGAGCAAAAAGGACAAATTTTTCGTGGTCGTCGGGCTCAGTTATATTTAGACATAAAATAAATTTAAAATTTTTGCAATTTTAGTTTTTCAAAATTATAAGCCGCTATATCTCCTAAACGGAGCGTCCTAGAAAAAAAAGGACCATTTTTTCGTGACCGTCGGGTCGAGTTCTATAACGATAAGAAGTTATTTTTAAGTTTTGGCTTTTTCAATTTTTCAAAACTTCGTGATCCTCGGGCCGAGTTCTATTAGGATCTGAAACAATATTTCAATTTTGACAACTTTTATTTTTCAAAACTTTAAACCGCTGTATCTCCGAAACGGAGCGTCCTAGAGCAAAAAGGAGCTCGGATTCGTGATTCTCGGGCCGAGTTCTATTAGGATCTGAAACAATATTTCAATTTTGACAACTTTTATTTTTCAAAACTTTAAACCGCTGTATCTCCGAAACGGAGCGTCCTAGAGCAAAAAGGAGCTCGGATTCGTGATTCTCGGGCCGAGTTCTATTAGGATCTGAATTAATATATCAATTTTGACAACTTTTATTTTTCAAAACTTTAAACCGCTGTATCTCCGAAACGGAGCGTCCTAGAACAAAAAGGACCTCGGATTCGTGATCCTCGGGCCGAGTTCTATTAGGATCTAAATTAACATTTCAATTTTGACAACTTTTATTTTTCAAAATTTTAAACCGCTGTATCTCCGAAACGGAGCATCCTAGAGCAAAAATCACCTCGGATTCGTGATCCTCGGGCCGAGTTCTATTAGGATCTGAACTAATAATTCAATTTTGACAACTTTTATTTTTCAAAACTCTAAACCGCTGTATCTCCGAAACGGAGCATCCTAGAACAAAAAGGACCTCGGATTCGTGATCCTCGGGCCGAGTTCTATTAGGATCTGAATTAACATTTCAATTTTGACAACTTTTATTTTTCAAAATTTTAAACCGCTGTATCTCCGAAACGGAGCATCCTAGATCAAAAAGGACCTCGGATTCGTGATCCTCGGGCCGAGTTCTATTAGGATCTAAATTAACATTTCAATTTTGACAACTTTTATTTTTCAAAATTTTAAACCGCTGTATCTCCGAAACGGAGCATCCTAGAGCAAAAATCACCTCGGATTCGTGATCCTCGGGCCGAGTTCTATTAGGATCTGAACTAATAATTCAATTTTGACAACTTTTATTTTTCAAAACTCTAAACCGCTGTATCTCCGAAACGGAGCATCCTAGAACAAAAAGGACCTCGGATTCGTGATCCTCGGGCCGAGTTCTATTAGGATCTGAATTAACATTTCAATTTTGACAACTTTTATTTTTCAAAATTTTAAACCGCTGTATCTCCGAAACGGAGCATCCTAGATCAAAAAGGACCTCGGATTCGTGATCCTAGGGCCGAGTTCTATTAGGATCTGAACTAATAATTCAATTTTAAAAACTTTTATTTTTCAAAACTCTAAACCGCTGTATCTCCGAAACGGAGCGTCCTAGAACAAAAAGGACCTCGGATTCGTGATCCTCGGGCCGAGTTCTATTAGGATCTGAATTAACATTTCAATTTTGACAACTTTTATTTTTCAAAATTTTAAACCGCTGTATCTCCGAAACGGAGCATCCTAGATCAAAAAGGACCTCGGATTCGTGATCCTAGGGCCGAGTTCTATTAGGATCTGAACTAATATTTCAATTTTGACAACTTTTATTTTTCAAAACTCTAAACCGCTGTATCTCCGAAACGGAGCGTCCTAGAACAAAAAGGACCTCGGATTCGTGATCCTCGGGCCGAGTTCTATTAGGATCTGAAACAATATTTTAATTTTTACATCTTTTATTTTTCAAAACTTTAAACCGCTGTATCTCCGAAACGGAGCATCCTAGAGCAAAAAGGACCTCGGATTCGTGATCCTCGGGCCGAGTTCTATTAGGATCTGAAACAATATTTCAATTTTAACCACTTTTATTTTTCAAAAGTTTAAACCGCTGTATCTCCGAAACGGAGCGTCCTAGAGCAAAAAGGAGCTCGGATTCGTGATTCTCGGGCCGAGTTCTATTAGGATCTGAAACAATATTTCAATTTTGACAACTTTTATTTTTCAAAACTTTAAACCGCTGTATCTCCGAAACGGAGCGTCCTAGAGCAAAAAGGAGCTCGGATTCGTGATTCTCGGGCCGAGTTCTATTAGGATCTGAATTAATATATCAATTTTGACAACTTTTATTTTTCAAAACTTTAAACCGCTGTATCTCCGAAACGGAGCGTCCTAGAACAAAAAGGACCTCGGATTCGTGATCCTCGGGCCGAGTTCTATTAGGATCTAAATTAACATTTCAATTTTGACAACTTTTATTTTTCAAAATTTTAAACCGCTGTATCTCCGAAACGGAGCATCCTAGAGCAAAAATCACCTCGGATTCGTGATCCTCGGGCCGAGTTCTATTAGGATCTGAACTAATAATTCAATTTTGACAACTTTTATTTTTCAAAACTCTAAACCGCTGTATCTCCGAAACGGAGCGTCCTAGAACAAAAAGGACCTCGGATTCGTGATCCTCGGGCCGAGTTCTATTAGGATCTGAATTAACATTTCAATTTTGACAATTTTTATTTTTCAAAATTTTAAACCGCTGTATCTCCGAAACGGAGCATCCTAGATCAAAAAGGACCTCGGATTCGTGATCCTAGGGCCGAGTTCTATTAGGATCTGAACTAATAATTCAATTTTGAAAACTTTTATTTTTCAAAACTCTAAACCGCTGTATCTCCGAAACGGAGCGTCCTAGAACAAAAAGGACCTCGGATTCGTGATCCTCGGGCCGAGTTCTATTAGGATCTGAATTAACATTTCAATTTTGACAACTTTTATTTTTCAAAATTTTAAACCGCTGTATCTCCGAAACGGAGCATCCTAGATCAAAAAGGACCTCGGATTCGTGATCCTAGGGCCGAGTTCTATTAGGATCTGAACTAATATTTTAATTTTGACAACTTTTATTTTTCAAAACTCTAAACCGCTGTATCGCCGAAACGGAGCGTCCTAGAACAAAAAGAACCTCGGATTCGTGATCCTCGGGCCGAGTTCTATTAGGATCTGAAACAATATTTTAATTTTTACATCTTTTATTTTTCAAAATTTTAAACCGCTGTATCTCCGAAACGGAGCATCCTAGAGCAAAAAGGACCTCGGATTCGTGATCCTCGGGCCGAGTTCTATTAGGATCTGAAACAATATTTCAATTTTAACCACTTTTATTTTTCAAAAGTTTAAACCGCTGTATCTCCGAAACGGAGCGTCCTAGAGCAAAAAGGACCTCGGATTCGTGATCCTCGGGCCGAGTTCTATTAGGATCTGAATTAATATTACAATTTTGACAACTTTTATTTTTCAAAATTTTAAACCGCTGTATCTCCGAAACGGAGCATCCTAGAGCAAAAAGGACCTCGGATTCGTGATCCTCGAGCCGAGTTCTATTAGGATCTGAAACAATATTTTAATTTTTACATCTTTTATTTTTCAAAACTTTAAACCGCTGTATCTCCGAAACGGAGCATCCTAGAGCAAAAAGGACCTCGGATTCGTGATCCTCGGGCCGAGTTCTATTAGGATCTGAAACAATATTTCAATTTTAACCACTTTTATTTTTCAAAAGTTTAAACCGCTGTATCTCCGAAACGGAGCGTCCTAGAGCAAAAAGGACCTCGGATTCGTGATCCTCGGGCCGAGTTCTATTAGGATCTGAATTAATATTACAATTTTGACAACTTTTATTTTTCAAAATTTTAAACCGCTGTATCTCCGAAACGGAGCATCCTAGAGCAAAAAGGACCTCGGATTCGTGATCCTCGGGCCGAGTTCTATTAGGATCTGAACTAATATTTCAATTTTGACAACTTTTATTTTTCAAAACTCTAAACCGCTGTATCTCCGAAACGGAGCGTCCTAGAGCAAAAAGGACCTCGGATTCGTGATCCTCGGGCCGAGTTCTATTAGGATCTGAATTAATATTACAATTTTGACAACTTTTATTTTTCAAAATTTTAAACCGCTGTATCTCCGAAACGGAGCATCCTAGAGCAAAAAGGACCTCGGATTCGTGATCCTCGGGCCGAGTTCTATTAGGATCTGAACTAATATTTCAATTTTGACAACTTTTATTTTTCAAAACTCTAAACCGCTGTATCTCCGAAACGGAGCGTCCTAGAACAAAAAGGACCTCGGATTCGTGATCCTCGGGCCGAGTTCTATTAGGATCTGAACTAATATTTCAATTTTGACAACTTTTATTTTTCAAAACTCTAAACCGCTGTATCTCCGAAACGGAGCGTCCTAGAGCAAAAAGGACCTCGGATTCGTGATCCTCGGGCCGAGTTCTATTAGGATCTGAATTAATATTACAATTTTGACAACTTTTATTTTTCAAAATTTTAAACCGCTGTATCTCCGAAACGGAGCATCCTAGAGCAAAAAGGACCTCGGATTCGTGATCCTCGGGCCGAGTTCTATTAGGATCTGAACTAATATTTCAATTTTGACAACTTTTATTTTTCAAAACTCTAAACCGCTGTATCTCCGAAACGGAGCGTCCTAGAACAAAAAGGACCTCGGATTCGTGATCCTCGGGCCGAGTTCTATTAGGATCTGAAAAAATATTTCAATTTTTACATCTTTTATTTTTCAAAACTTTAAACCGCTGTATCTCCGAAACGGAGCGTCCTAGAGCAAAAAGGACCTCGGATTCGTGATCCTCGGGCCGAGTCCTATTAGGATCTGAATTATTATTACAATTTTGACAACTTTTATTTTTCAAAACTTTAAACCGCTGTATCTCCGAAACGGAGCTTCCTAGAGCAAAAAGGACCTCGGATTCGTGATCCTCGGGCCGAGTTCTATTAGGATCTGAAACAATATTTCAATTTTTACCACTTTTATTTTTCAAAACTTTAAACCGCTGTATCTCCGAAACGGAGCGTCCTAGAGCAAAAAGGACCTCGGATTCGTGATCCTCGGGCCGAGTACTATTAGGATCTGAATTAATATTTTAATTTTGACAACTTTTATTTTTCAAAACTTTAAACCGCTGTATCTCCGAAACGGAGCGTCCTAGAGCAAAAAGGACCTCGGATTCGTGATCCTCGGGCCGAGTTCTATTAGGATCTGAATTAATATTACAATTTTGACAACTTTTATTTTTCAAAACTTTAAACCGCTGTATCTCCGAAACGGAGCGTCCTAGAGCAAAAAGGACCTCGGATTCGTGATCCTCGGGCCGAGTTCTATTAGGATCTGAATTAATATTACAATTTTGACAACTTTTATTTTTCAAAACTTTAAACCGCTGTATCTCCGAAACGGAGCGTCCTAGAGCAAAAAGGACCTCGGATTCGTGATCCTCGGGCCGAGTTCTATTAGGATCTAAATTGATATTTCAATTTTGACAACTTTTATTTTTCAAAACTTTAAACCGCTGTATCTCCGAAACGGAGCGTCCTAGAGCAAAAAGGACCTTGGATTCGTGATCCTCGGGCCGAGTACTATTAGGATCTGAATTAATATTTTAATTTTGACAACTTTTATTTTTCAAAACTTTAAACCGCTGTATCTCCGAAACGGAGCGTCCTAGAGCAAAAAGGACCTCGGATTCGTGATCCTCGGGCCGAGTTCTATTAGGATCTGAAACAATATTTCAATTTTAACCACTTTTATTTTTCAAAACTTTAAACCGCTGTATCTCCGAAACGGAGCGTCCTAGAGCAAAAAGGACCTCGGATTCGTGATCCTCGGGCCGAGTACTATTAGGATCTGAATTAATATTTTAATTTTGACAACTTTTATTTTTCAAAACTTTAAACCGCTGTATCTCCGAAACGGAGCGTCCTAGAGCTAAAAGGACCTCGGATTCGTGATCCTCGGGCCGAGTTCTATTAGGATCTGAATTAATATTACAATTTTGACAACTCTTATTTTTCAAAACTTTAAACCGCTGTATCTCCGAAACGGAGCGTCCTAGAGCAAAAAGGACCTCGGATTCGTGATCCTCGGGCCGAGTACTATTAGGATCTGAATTAATATTTTAATTTTGACAACTTTTATTTTTCAAAACTTTAAACCGCTGTATCTCCGAAACGGAGCGTCCTAGAGCTAAAAGGACCTCGGATTCGTGATCCTCGGGCCGAGTTCTATTAGGATCTGAATTAATATTACAATTTTGACAACTCTTATTTTTCAAAACTTTAAACCGCTGTATCTCCGAAACGGAGCGTCCTAGAGCAAAAAGGACCTCGGATTCGTGATCCTCGGGCCGAGTTCTATTAGGATCTGAATTAATATTACAATTTTGACAACTTTTATTTTTCAAAACTTTAAACCGCTGTATCTCCGAAACGGAGCGTCCTAGAGCAAAAAGGACCTCGGATTCGTGATCCTCGGGCCGAGTTCTATTAGGATCTAAATTGATATTTCAATTTTGACAACTTTTATTTTTCAAAACTTTAAACCGCTGTATCTCCGAAACGGAGCGTCCTAGAGCAAAAAGGACCTCGGATTCGTGATCCTCGGGCCGAGTTCTATTAGGATCTGAATTAATATTACAATTTTGACTACTTTTATTTTTCAAAACTTTAAACCGCTGTATCTCCGAAACGGAGCGTCCTAGAGCAAAAAGGACCTCGGATTCGTGATCCTCGGGCCGAGTTCTATTAGGATCTAAGTTGATATTTCAATTTTGACAACTTTTATTTTTCAAAACTTTAAACCGCTGTATCTCCGAAACGGAGCGTCCTAGAGCAAAAAGGACCTTGGATTCGTGATCCTCGGGCCGAGTACTATTAGGATCTGAATTAATATTTTAATTTTGACAACTTTTATTTTTCAAAACTTTAAACCGCTGTATCTCCGAAACGGAGCGTCCTAGAGCAAAAAGGACCTCGGATTCGTGATCCTCGGGCCGAGTTCTATTAGGATCTGAATTAATATTACAATTTTGACAACTTTTATTTTTCAAAACTTTAAACCGCTGTATCTCCGAAACGGAGCGTCCTAGAGCAAAAAGGACCTCGGATTCGTGATCCTCGGGCCGAGTTCTATTAGGATCTAAATTAATATTTCAATTTTGACAACTTTTATTTTTCAAAACTTTAAACCGATGTATCTCCGAAACGGAGCGTCCTAGAGCAAAAAGGACCTCGGATTCGTGATCCTCGGGCCGAGTTCTATTAGGATCTGAAACAATATTTCAATTTCAACCACTTTTATTTTTCAAAACTTTAAACCGCTGTATCTCCGAAACGGAGCGTCCTAGAGCAAAAAGGACCTCGGATTCGTGATCCTCGGGCCGAGTCCTATTAGGATCTGAATTAATATTATAATTTTGACAACTTTTATTTTTCAAAACTTTAAACCGCTGTATCTCCGAAACGGAGCGTCCTAGAGCAAAAAGGACCTCGGATTCGTGATCCTCGGGCCGAGTTCTATTAGGATCTGAAACAATATTTCAATTTCAACCACTTTTATTTTTCAAAACTTTAAACCGCTGTATCTCCGAAACGGAGCGTCCTAGAGCAAAAAGGACCTCGGATTCGTGATCCTTGGGCCAAGTTCTATTAGGATCTGAATTAATATTTCAATTTTGACAACTTTTATTTTTCAAAACTTTAAACCGCTGTATCTCCGAAACGGAGCGTCCTAGAGCAAAAAGGACCTCGGATTCGTGATCCTCGGGCCGAGTCCTATTAGGATCTGAATTAATATTATAATTTTGACAACTTTTATTTTTCAAAACTTTAAACCGCTGTATCTCCGAAACGGAGCGTCCTAGAGCAAAAAGGACCTCGGATTCGTGATCCTCGGGCCGAGTTCTATTAGGATCTGAATTGATATTTCAATTTTGACAATTTTTATTTTTCAAAACTTTAAACCGCTGTGTCTCCGAAACGTAGCGTCCTAGAGCAAAAAGGACCTCGGATTCGTGATCCTCGGGCCGAGTTCTATTAGGATCTGAATTGATATTTCAATTTTGACAATTTTTATTTTTCAAAACTTTAAACCGCTGTGTCTCCGAAACGGAGCGTCCTAGAGCAAAAAGGACCTCGGATTCGTGATCCTCGGGCCGAGTTCTATTAGGATCTGAATTAATATTACAATTTTGACAACTTTTATTTTTCAAAACTTTAAACCGCTGTATCTCCGAAACGGAGCGTCCTAGAGCAAAAAGGACCTCGGATTCGTGATCCTCGGGCCGAGTTCTATTAGGATCTGAATTAATATTACAATTTTGACAACTTTTATTTTTCAAAACTTTAAACCGCTGTATCTCCGAAACGGAGCGTCCTAGAGCAAAAAGGACCTCGGATTCGTGATCCTCGGGCCGAGTTCTATTAGGATCTAAATTAATATTTCAATTTTGACAACTTTTATTTTTCAAAACTTTAAACCGCTGTATCTCCGAAACGGAGCGTCCTAGAGCAAAAAGGACCTCGGATTCGTGATCCTCGGGCCGAGTTCTATTAGGATCTGAAACAATATTTCAATTTCAACCACTTTTATTTTTCAAAACTTTAAACCGCTGTATCTCCGAAACGGAGCGTCCTAGAGCAAAAAGGACCTCGGATTCGTGATCCTCGGGCCGAGTCCTATTAGGATCTGAATTAATATTATAATTTTGACAACTTTTATTTTTCAAAACTTTAAACCGCTGTATCTCCGAAACGGAGCGTCCTAGAGCAAAAAGGACCTCGGATTCGTGATCCTCGGGCCGAGTTCTATTAGGATCTGAAACAATATTTCAATTTCAACCACTTTTATTTTTCAAAACTTTAAACCGCTGTATCTCCGAAACGGAGCGTCCTAGAGCAAAAAGGACCTCGGATTCGTGATCCTTGGGCCAAGTTCTATTAGGATCTGAATTAATATTTCAATTTTGACAACTTTTATTTTTCAAAACTTTAAACCGCTGTATCTCCGAAACGGAGCGTCCTAGAGCAAAAAGGACCTCGGATTCGTGATCCTCGGGCCGAGTTCTATTAGGATCTGAATTGATATTTCAATTTTGACAATTTTTATTTTTCAAAACTTTAAACCGCTGTGTCTCCGAAACGTAGCGTCCTAGAGCAAAAAGGACCTCGGATTCGTGATCCTCGGGCCGAGTTCTATTAGGATCTGAAACAATATTTCAATTTTAACCACTTTTATTTTTCAAAACTTTAAACCGCTGTATCTCCGAAACGGAGCGTCCTAGAGCAAAAAGGACCTCGGATTCGTGATCCTTGGGCCAAGTTCTATTAGGATCTGAATTAATATTTCAATTTTGACAACTTTTATTTTTCAAAACTTTAAACCGCTGTATCTCCGAAACGGAGCGTCCTAGAGCAAAAAGGACCTCGGATTCGTGATCCTCGGGCCGAGTTCTATTAGGATCTGAATTAATATTACAATTTTGACAACTTTTATTTTTCAAAACTTTAAACCGCTGTATCTCCGAAACGGAGCGTCCTAGAGCAAAAAGGACCTCGGATTCGTGATCCTCGGGCCGAGTTCTATTAGGATCTAAATTAATATTTCAATTTTGACAACTTTTATTTTTCAAAACTTTAAACCGCTGTATCTCCGAAACGGAGCGTCCTAGAGCAAAAAGGACCTCGGATTCGTGATCCTCGGGCCGAGTTCTATTAGGATCTGAAACAATATTTCAATTTTAACCACTTTTATTTTTCAAAACTTTAAACCGCTGTGTCTCCGAAACGGAGCGTCCTAGAGCAAAAAGGACCTCGGATTCGTGATCCTCGGGCCGAGTTCTATTAGGATCTGAATTAATATTACAATTTTGACAACTTTTATTTTTCAAAACTTTAAACCGCTGTATCTCCGAAACGGAGCGTCCTAGAGCAAAAAGGACCTCGGATTCGTGATCCTCGGGCCGAGTTCTATTAGGATCTGAATTAATATTACAATTTTGACAACTTTTATTTTTCAAAACTTTAAACCGCTGTATCTCCGAAACGGAGCGTCCTAGAGCAAAAAGGACCTCGGATTCGTGATCCTCGGGCCGAGTTCTATTAGGATCTAAATTAATATTTCAATTTTGACAACTTTTATTTTTCAAAACTTTAAACCGCTGTATCTCCGAAACGGAGCGTCCTAGAGCAAAAAGGACCTCGGATTCGTGATCCTCGGGCCGAGTTCTATTAGGATCTGAAACAATATTTCAATTTCAACCACTTTTATTTTTCAAAACTTTAAACCGCTGTATCTCCGAAACGGAGCGTCCTAGAGCAAAAAGGACCTCGGATTCGTGATCCTCGGGCCGAGTCCTATTAGGATCTGAATTAATATTATAATTTTGACAACTTTTATTTTTCAAAACTTTAAACCGCTGTATCTCCGAAACGGAGCGTCCTAGAGCAAAAAGGACCTCGGATTCGTGATCCTCGGGCCGAGTTCTATTAGGATCTGAAACAATATTTCAATTTCAACCACTTTTATTTTTCAAAACTTTAAACCGCTGTATCTCCGAAACGGAGCGTCCTAGAGCAAAAAGGACCTCGGATTCGTGATCCTTGGGCCAAGTTCTATTAGGATCTGAATTAATATTTCAATTTTGACAACTTTTATTTTTCAAAACTTTAAACCGCTGTATCTCCGAAACGGAGCGTCCTAGAGCAAAAAGGACCTCGGATTCGTGATCCTCGGGCCGAGTTCTATTAGGATCTGAATTGATATTTCAATTTTGACAATTTTTATTTTTCAAAACTTTAAACCGCTGTGTCTCCGAAACGTAGCGTCCTAGAGCAAAAAGGACCTCGGATTCGTGATCCTCGGGCCGAGTTCTATTAGGATCTGAAACAATATTTCAATTTTAACCACTTTTATTTTTCAAAACTTTAAACCGCTGTATCTCCGAAACGGAGCGTCCTAGAGCAAAAAGGACCTCGGATTCGTGATCCTTGGGCCAAGTTCTATTAGGATCTGAATTAATATTTCAATTTTGACAACTTTTATTTTTCAAAACTTTAAACCGCTGTATCTCCGAAACGGAGCGTCCTAGAGCAAAAAGGACCTCGGATTCGTGATCCTCGGGCCGAGTCCTATTAGGATCTGAATTAATATTATAATTTTGACAACTTTTATTTTTCAAAACTTTAAACCGCTGTATCTCCGAAACGGAGCGTCCTAGAGCAAAAAGGACCTCGGATTCGTGATCCTCGGGCCGAGTTCTATTAGGATCTGAATTGATATTTCAATTTTGACAATTTTTATTTTTCAAAACTTTAAACCGCTGTGTCTCCGAAACGTAGCGTCCTAGAGCAAAAAGGACCTCGGATTCGTGATCCTCGGGCCGAGTTCTATTAGGATCTGAAACAATATTTCAATTTTAACCACTTTTATTTTTCAAAACTTTAAACCGCTGTATCTCCGAAACGGAGCGTCCTAGAGCAAAAAGGACCTCGGATTCGTGATCCTCGGGCCGAGTACTATTAGGATCTGAATTAATATTTTAATTTTGACAACTTTTATTTTTCAAAACTTTAAACCGCTGTATCTCCGAAACGGAGCGTCCAAGAGCAAAAAGGACCTCGGATTCGTGATCCTCGGGCCGAGTTCTATTAGGATCTGAATTAATATTACAATTTTGACAACTTTTATTTTTCAAAACTTTAAACCGCTGTATCTCCGAAACGGAGCGTCCTAGAGCAAAAAGGACCTCGGATTCGTGATCCTCGGGCCGAGTTCTATTAGGATCTAAATTAATATTTCAATTTTGACAACTTTTATTTTTCAAAACTTTAAACCGCTGTATCTCCGAAACGGAGCGTCCTAGAGCAAAAAGGACCTCGGATTCGTGATCCTCGGGCCGAGTTCTATTAGGATCTGAATTAATATTACAATTTTGACAAATTTTATTTTTCAAAACTTTAAACCGCTGTATCTCCGAAACGGAGCGTCCTAGAGCAAAAAGGACCTTGGATTCGTGATCCTCGGGCCGAGTTCTATTAGGATCTGAATTAATATTTTAATTTTGACAACTTTTATTTTTCAAAACTTTAAACCGCTGTATCTCCGAAACGGAGCGTCCTAGAGCAAAAAGGACCTTGGATTCGTGATCCTCGGGCCGAGTTCTATTAGGATCTGAATTAATATTTTAATTTTGACAACTTTTATTTTTCAAAACTTTAAACTGCTGTATCTCCGAAACGGAGCGTCCTAGAGCAAAAAGGACCTTGGATTCGTGATCCTCGGGCCGAGTTCTATTAGGATCTGAATTAATATTTTAATTTTGACAACTTTTATTTTTCAAAACTTTAAACTGCTGTATCTCCGAAACGGAGCGTCCTAGAGCAAAAAGGACCTCGGATTCGTGATCCTCGGGTTGAGTTCTATTAGGATCTGAAACAATATTTCAATTTTGACAACTTTTATTTTTCAAAACTTTAAACCGCTGTATCTCCGAAACGGAGCGTCCTAGAGCAAAAAGGACCTCGGATTCGTGATCCTCGGGCCGAGTTCTATTAGGATCTATAACAATATTTCAATTTCAACCACTTTTATTTTTCAAAACTTTAAACCGCTGTATCTCCGAAACGGAGCGTCCTAGAGCAAAAAGGACCTCGGATTCGTGATCCTTGGGCCAAGTTCTATTAGGATCTGAATTAATATTTCAATTTTGACAACTTTTATTTTTCAAAACTTTAAACCGCTGTATCTCCGAAAAGGAGCGTCCTAGAGCAAAAAGGACCTCGGATTCGTGATCCTCGGGCCGAGTCCTATTAGGATCTGAATTAATATTACAATTTTGACAACTTTTATTTTTCAAAACTTTAAACCGCTGTATCTCCGAAACGGAGCGTCCTAGAGCAAAAAGGACCTCGGATTCGTGATCCTCGGGCCGAGTTCTATTAGGATCTGAATTGATATTTCAATTTTGACAATTTTTATTTTTCAAAACTTTAAACCGCTGTGTCTCCGAAACGGAGCGTCCTAGAGCAAAAAGGACCTCGGATTCGTGATCCTCGGGCCGAGTTCTATTAGGATCTGAATTAATATTACAATTTTGACAACTTTTATTTTTCAAAACTTTAAACCGCTGTATCTCCGAAACGGAGCGTCCTAGAGCAAAAAGGACCTCGGATTCGTGATCCTCGGGCCGAGTTCTATTAGGAGCTGAATTAATATTACAATTTTGACAACTTTTATTTTTCAAAACTTTAAACCGCTGTATCTCCGAAACGGAGCGTCCTAGAGCAAAAAGGACCTCGGATTCGTGATCCTCGGGCCGAGTTCTATTAGGATCTAAATTAATATTTCAATTTTGACAACTTTTATTTTTCAAAACTTTAAACCGCTGTATCTCCGAAACGGAGCGTCCTAGAGCAAAAAGGACCTCGGATTCGTGATCCTCGGGCCGAGTTCTATTAGGATCTGAATTAATATTACAATTTTGACAAATTTTATTTTTCAAAACTTTAAACCGCTGTATCTCCGAAACGGAGCGTCCTAGAGCAAAAAGGACCTTGGATTCGTGATCCTCGGGCCGAGTACTATTGGGATCTGAATTAATATTTTAATTTTGACAACTTTTATTTTTCAAAACTTTAAACCGCTGTATCTCCGAAACGGAGCGTCCTAGAGCAAAAAGGACCTCGGATTCGTGATCCTCGGGTTGAGTTCTATTAGGATCTGAAACAATATTTCAATTTTGACAACTTTTATTTTTCAAAACTTTAAACCGCTGTATCTCCGAAACGGAGCGTCCTAGAGCAAAAAGGACCTCGGATTCGTGATCCTCGGGCCGAGTTCTATTAGGATCTATAACAATATTTCAATTTCAACCACTTTTATTTTTCAAAACTTTAAACCGCTGTATCTCCGAAACGGAGCGTCCTAGAGCAAAAAGGACCTCGGATTCGTGATCCTTGGGCCAAGTTCTATTAGGATCTGAATTAATATTTCAATTTTGACAACTTTTATTTTTCAAAACTTTAAACCGCTGTATCTCCGAAACGGAGCGTCCTAGAGCAAAAAGGACCTCGGATTCGTGATCCTCGGGCCGAGTCCTATTAGGATCTGAATTAATATTATAATTTTGACAACTTTTATTTTTCAAAACTTTAAACCGCTGTATCTCCGAAACGGAGCGTCCTAGAGCAAAAAGGACCTCGGATTCGTGATCCTCGGGCCGAGTTCTATTAGGATCTGAATTGATATTTCAATTTTGACAATTTTTATTTTTCAAAACTTTAAACCGCTGTGTCTCCGAAACGGAGCGTCCTAGAGCAAAAAGGACCTTGGATTCGTGATCCTCGGGCCGAGTACTATTAGGATCTGAATTAATATTTCAATTTTGACAACTTTTATTTTTCAAAACTTTAAACCGCTGTATCTCCGAAACGGAGCGTCCTAGAGCAAAAAGGACCTCGGATTCGTGATCCTCGGGTTGAGTTCTATTAGGATCTGAAACAATATTTCAATTTTGACAACTTTTATTTTTCAAAACTTTAAACCGCTGTATCTCCGAAACGGAGCGTCCTAGAGCAAAAAGGACCTCGGATTCGTGATCCTCGGGCCGAGTTCTATTAGGATCTGAAACAATATTTCAATTTCAACCACTTTTATTTTTCAAAACTTTAAACCGCTGTATCTCCGAAACGGAGCGTCCTGGAGCAAAAAGGACCTCGGATTCGTGATCCTTGGGCCAAGTTCTATTAGGATCTGAATTAATATTTCAATTTTGACAACTTTTATTTTTCAAAACTTTAAACCGCTGTATCTCCGAAAAGGAGCGTCCTAGAGCAAAAAGGACCTCGGATTCGTGATCCTCGGGCCGAGTCCTATTAGGATCTGAATTAATATTACAATTTTGACAACTTTTATTTTTCAAAACTTTAAACCGCTGTATCTCCGAAACGGAGCGTCCTAGAGCAAAAAGGACCTCGGATTCGTGATCCTCGGGCCGAGTTCTATTAGGATCTGAATTGATATTTCAATTTTGACAATTTTTATTTTTCAAAACTTTAAACCGCTGTGTCTCCGAAACGGAGCGTCCTAGAGCAAAAAGGACCTCGGATTCGTGATCCTCGGGCCGAGTTCTATTAGGATCTGAAACAATATTTCAATTTTAACCACTTTTATTTTTCAAAACTTTAAACCGCTGTATCTCCGAAACGGAGCGTCCTAGAGCAAAAAGGACCTCGGATTCGTGATCCTCGGGCCGAGTACTATTAGGATCTGAATTAATATTTTAATTTTGACAACTTTTATTTTTCAAAACTTTAAACCGCTGTATCTCCGAAACGGAGCGTCCTAGAGCAAAAAGGACCTCGGATTCGTGATCCTCGGGCCGAGTTCTATTAGGATCTGAATTAATATTACAATTTTGACAACTTTTATTTTTCAAAACTTTAAACCGCTGTATCTCCGAAACGGAGCGTCCTAGAGCAAAAAGGACCTCGGATTCGTGATCCTCGGGCCAAGTTCTATTAGGATCTGAAACAATATTTCAATTTTGACAACTTTTATTTTTCAAAACTTCAAACCGCTGTATCTCCGAAACGGAGCGTCCTAGAGCAAAAAGGACCTCGGATTCGTGATCCTCGGGCCGAGTTCTATTAGGATCTGAATTGATATTTCAATTTTAACCACTTTTATTTTTCAAAACTTTAAACCGCTGTATCTCCGAAACGGAGCGTCCTAGAGCAAAAAGGACCTCGGATTCGTGATCCTCGGGCCGAGTACTATTAGGATCTGAATTAATATTTTAATTTTGACAACTTTTATTTTTCAAAACTTTAAACCGCTGTATCTCCGAAACGGAGCGTCCTAGAGCAAAAAGGACCTCGGATTCGTGATCCTCGGGCCGAGTTCTATTAGGATCTGAATTAATATTACAATTTTGACAACTTTTATTTTTCAAAACTTTAAACCGCTGTATCTCCGAAACGGAGCGTCCTAGAGCAAAAAGGACCTCGGATTCGTGATCCTCGGGCCGAGTTCTATTAGGATCTGAATTAATATTACAATTTTGACAACTTTTATTTTTCAAAACTTTAAACCGCTGTATCTCCGAAACGGAGCGTCCTAGAGCAAAAAGGACCTCGGATTCGTGATTCTCGGGCCGAGTTCTATTAGGATCTGAATTAATATTACAATTTTGACAACTTTTATTTTTCAAAACTTTAAACCGCTGTATCTCCGAAACGGAGCGTCCTAGAGCAAAAAGGACCTCGGATTCGTGATCCTCGGGCCGAGTTCTATTAGGATCTGAATTGATATTTCAATTTTAACAATTTTTATTTTTCAAAACTTTAAACCGCTGTATCTCCGAAACGGAGCGTCCTAGAGCAAAAAGGACCTCGGATTCGTGATCCTCGGGCCGAGTACTATTAGGATCTGAATTAATATTTTAATTTTGACAACTTTTATTTTTCAAAACTTTAAACCGCTGTATCTCCGAAACGGAGCGTCCTAGAGCAAAAAGGACCTCGGATTCGTGATCCTCGGGCCGAGTTCTATTAGGATCTGAATTAATATTTCAATTTTGACAACTTTTATTTTTCAAAACTTTAAACCGCTGTATCTCCGAAACGGAGCGTCCTAGAGCAAAAAGGACCTCGGATTCGTGATCCTCGGGCCAAGTTCTATTAGGATCTGAAACAATATTTCAATTTTGACAACTTTTATTTTTCAAAACTTCAAACCGCTGTATCTCCGAAACGGAGCGTCCTAGAGCAAAAAGGACCTCGGATTCGTGATCCTCGGGCCGAGTTCTATTAGGATCTGAATTGATATTTCAATTTTGACAACTTTTATTTTTCAAAACTTTAAACCGCTGTATCTCCGAAACGGAGCGTCCTAGAGCAAAAAGGACCTCGGATTCGTGATCCTCGGGCCTAGTTCTATTAGGATCTGAATTAATATTTCAATTTTGACAACTTTTATTTTTCAAAACTTTAAACCGCTGTATCTCCGAAACGGAGCGTCCTAGAGCAAAAAGGACCTCGGATTCGTGATCCTCGGGCCGAGTACTATTAGGATCTGAATTAATATTTTTATTTTGACAACTTTTATTTTTCAAAACTTTAAACCGCTGTATCTCCGAAACGGAGCGTCCTAGAGCAAAAAGGACCTCGGATTCGTGATCCTCGGGCCGAGTTCTATTAGGATCTGAAACAATATTTCAATTTTGACAACTTTTATTTTTCAAAACTTTAAACCGCTGTATCTCCGAAACGGAGCGTCCTAGAGCAAAAAGGACCTTGGATTCGTGATCCTCGGGCCGAGTTCTATTAGGATCTGACTTAATATTTTAATTTTGACAACTTTTATTTTTCAAAACTTTAAACTGCTGTATCTCCGAAACGGAGCGTCCTAGAGCAAAAAGGACCTCGGATTCGTGATCCTCGGGCCGAGTTCTATTAGGATCTGAATTGATATTTCAATTTTGACAATTTTTATTTTTCAAAACTTTAAACCGCTGTGTCTCCGAAACGGAGCGTCCTAGAGCAAAAAGGACCTTGGATTCGTGATCCTCGGGCCGAGTACTATTAGGATCTGAATTAATATTTCAATTTTGACAACTTTTATTTTTCAAAACTTTAAACCGCTGTATCTCCGAAACGGAGCGTCCTAGAGCAAAAAGGACCTCGGATTCGTGATCCTCGGGTTGAGTTCTATTAGGATCTGAAACAATATTTCAATTTTGACAACTTTTATTTTTCAAAACTTTAAACCGCTGTATCTCCGAAACGGAGCGTCCTAGAGCAAAAAGGACCTCGGATTCGTGATCCTCGGGCCGAGTTCTATTAGGATCTGAAACAATATTTCAATTTCAACCACTTTTATTTTTCAAAACTTTAAACCGCTGTATCTCCGAAACGGAGCGTCCTGGAGCAAAAAGGACCTCGGATTCGTGATCCTTGGGCCAAGTTCTATTAGGATCTGAATTAATATTTCAATTTTGACAACTTTTATTTTTCAAAACTTTAAACCGCTGTATCTCCGAAACGGAGCGTCCTAGAGCAAAAAGGACCTCGGATTCGTGATCCTCGGGCCAAGTTCTATTAGGACCTAAATTAATATTTCAATTTTGACAACTTTTATTTTTCAAAACTTTAAACCGCTGTATCTCCGAAACGGAGCGTCCTAGAGCAAAAAGGACCTCGGATTCGTGATCCTCGGGCCGAGTTCTATTAGGATCTATAACAATATTTCAATTTCAACCACTTTTATTTTTCAAAACTTTAAACCGCTGTATCTCCGAAACGGAGCGTCCTAGAGCAAAAAGGACCTCGGATTCGTGATCCTCGGGCCAAGTTCTATTAGGACCTAAATTAATATTTCAATTTTGACAACTTTTATTTTTCAAAACTTTAAACCGCTGTATCTCCGAAACGGAGCGTCCTAGAGCAAAAAGGACCTCGGATTCGTGATCCTCGGGCCGAGTTCTATTAGGATCTGAATTAATATTACAATTTTGACAACTTTTATTTTTCAAAACTTTAAACCGCTGTATCTCCGAAACGGAGCGTCCTAGAGCAAAAAGGACCTCGGATTCGGGATCCTCGGGCCAAGTTCTATTAGGATCTGAATTAATATTTCAATTTTGACAACTTTTATTTTTCAAAACTTTAAACCGCTGTATCTCCAAAACGGAGCGTCCTAGAGCAAAAAGGACCTCGGATTCGTGATTCTCGGGCCGAGCTCTATTAGGATCTGAAACAATATTTCAATTTTGACAACTTTTATTTTTCAAAACTTCAAACCGCTGTATCTCCGAAACGGAGCGTCCTAGAGCAAAAAGGACCTCGGATTCGTGATCCTCGGGCCGAGTTCTATTAGGATCTGAATTAATATTTTAATTTTGACAACTTTTATTTTTCAAAACTTTAAACTGCTGTATCTCCGAAACGGAGCGTCCTAGAGCAAAAAGGACCTTGGATTCGTGATCCTCGGGCCGAGTTCTATTAGGATCTGAATTAATATTTTAATTTTGACAACTTTTATTTTTCAAAACTTTAAACTGCTGTATCTCCGAAACGGAGCGTCCTAGAGCAAAAAGGACCTCGGATTCGTGATCCTCGGGTTGAGTTCTATTAGGATCTGAAACAATATTTCAATTTTGACAACTTTTATTTTTCAAAACTTTAAACCGCTGTATCTCCGAAACGGAGCGTCCTAGAGCAAAAAGGACCTCGGATTCGTGATCCTCGGGCCGAGTTCTATTAGGATCTATAACAATATTTCAATTTCAACCACTTTTATTTTTCAAAACTTTAAACCGCTGTATCTCCGAAACGGAGCGTCCTAGAGCAAAAAGGACCTCGGATTCGTGATCCTTGGGCCAAGTTCTATTAGGATCTGAATTAATATTTCAATTTTGACAACTTTTATTTTTCAAAACTTTAAACCGCTGTATCTCCGAAAAGGAGCGTCCTAGAGCAAAAAGGACCTCGGATTCGTGATCCTCGGGCCGAGTCCTATTAGGATCTGAATTAATATTACAATTTTGACAACTTTTATTTTTCAAAACTTTAAACCGCTGTATCTCCGAAACGGAGCGTCCTAGAGCAAAAAGGACCTCGGATTCGTGATCCTCGGGCCGAGTTCTATTAGGATCTGAATTGATATTTCAATTTTGACAATTTTTATTTTTCAAAACTTTAAACCGCTGTGTCTCCGAAACGGAGCGTCCTAGAGCAAAAAGGACCTCGGATTCGTGATCCTCGGGCCGAGTTCTATTAGGATCTGAATTAATATTACAATTTTGACAACTTTTATTTTTCAAAACTTTAAACCGCTGTATCTCCGAAACGGAGCGTCCTAGAGCAAAAAGGACCTCGGATTCGTGATCCTCGGGCCGAGTTCTATTAGGAGCTGAATTAATATTACAATTTTGACAACTTTTATTTTTCAAAACTTTAAACCGCTGTATCTCCGAAACGGAGCGTCCTAGAGCAAAAAGGACCTCGGATTCGTGATCCTCGGGCCGAGTTCTATTAGGATCTAAATTAATATTTCAATTTTGACAACTTTTATTTTTCAAAACTTTAAACCGCTGTATCTCCGAAACGGAGCGTCCTAGAGCAAAAAGGACCTCGGATTCGTGATCCTCGGGCCGAGTTCTATTAGGATCTGAATTAATATTACAATTTTGACAAATTTTATTTTTCAAAACTTTAAACCGCTGTATCTCCGAAACGGAGCGTCCTAGAGCAAAAAGGACCTTGGATTCGTGATCCTCGGGCCGAGTACTATTGGGATCTGAATTAATATTTTAATTTTGACAACTTTTATTTTTCAAAACTTTAAACCGCTGTATCTCCGAAACGGAGCGTCCTAGAGCAAAAAGGACCTCGGATTCGTGATCCTCGGGTTGAGTTCTATTAGGATCTGAAACAATATTTCAATTTTGACAACTTTTATTTTTCAAAACTTTAAACCGCTGTATCTCCGAAACGGAGCGTCCTAGAGCAAAAAGGACCTCGGATTCGTGATCCTCGGGCCGAGTTCTATTAGGATCTATAACAATATTTCAATTTCAACCACTTTTATTTTTCAAAACTTTAAACCGCTGTATCTCCGAAACGGAGCGTCCTAGAGCAAAAAGGACCTCGGATTCGTGATCCTTGGGCCAAGTTCTATTAGGATCTGAATTAATATTTCAATTTTGACAACTTTTATTTTTCAAAACTTTAAACCGCTGTATCTCCGAAACGGAGCGTCCTAGAGCAAAAAGGACCTCGGATTCGTGATCCTCGGGCCGAGTCCTATTAGGATCTGAATTAATATTATAATTTTGACAACTTTTATTTTTCAAAACTTTAAACCGCTGTATCTCCGAAACGGAGCGTCCTAGAGCAAAAAGGACCTCGGATTCGTGATCCTCGGGCCGAGTTCTATTAGGATCTGAATTGATATTTCAATTTTGACAATTTTTATTTTTCAAAACTTTAAACCGCTGTGTCTCCGAAACGGAGCGTCCTAGAGCAAAAAGGACCTTGGATTCGTGATCCTCGGGCCGAGTACTATTAGGATCTGAATTAATATTTCAATTTTGACAACTTTTATTTTTCAAAACTTTAAACCGCTGTATCTCCGAAACGGAGCGTCCTAGAGCAAAAAGGACCTCGGATTCGTGATCCTCGGGTTGAGTTCTATTAGGATCTGAAACAATATTTCAATTTTGACAACTTTTATTTTTCAAAACTTTAAACCGCTGTATCTCCGAAACGGAGCGTCCTAGAGCAAAAAGGACCTCGGATTCGTGATCCTCGGGCCGAGTTCTATTAGGATCTGAAACAATATTTCAATTTCAACCACTTTTATTTTTCAAAACTTTAAACCGCTGTATCTCCGAAACGGAGCGTCCTGGAGCAAAAAGGACCTCGGATTCGTGATCCTTGGGCCAAGTTCTATTAGGATCTGAATTAATATTTCAATTTTGACAACTTTTATTTTTCAAAACTTTAAACCGCTGTATCTCCGAAAAGGAGCGTCCTAGAGCAAAAAGGACCTCGGATTCGTGATCCTCGGGCCGAGTCCTATTAGGATCTGAATTAATATTACAATTTTGACAACTTTTATTTTTCAAAACTTTAAACCGCTGTATCTCCGAAACGGAGCGTCCTAGAGCAAAAAGGACCTCGGATTCGTGATCCTCGGGCCGAGTTCTATTAGGATCTGAATTGATATTTCAATTTTGACAATTTTTATTTTTCAAAACTTTAAACCGCTGTGTCTCCGAAACGGAGCGTCCTAGAGCAAAAAGGACCTCGGATTCGTGATCCTCGGGCCGAGTTCTATTAGGATCTGAAACAATATTTCAATTTTAACCACTTTTATTTTTCAAAACTTTAAACCGCTGTATCTCCGAAACGGAGCGTCCTAGAGCAAAAAGGACCTCGGATTCGTGATCCTCGGGCCGAGTACTATTAGGATCTGAATTAATATTTTAATTTTGACAACTTTTATTTTTCAAAACTTTAAACCGCTGTATCTCCGAAACGGAGCGTCCTAGAGCAAAAAGGACCTCGGATTCGTGATCCTCGGGCCGAGTTCTATTAGGATCTGAATTAATATTACAATTTTGACAACTTTTATTTTTCAAAACTTTAAACCGCTGTATCTCCGAAACGGAGCGTCCTAGAGCAAAAAGGACCTCGGATTCGTGATCCTCGGGCCGAGTTCTATTAGGATCTGAATTAATATTACAATTTTGACAACTTTTATTTTTCAAAACTTTAAACCGCTGTATCTCCGAAACGGAGCGTCCTAGAGCAAAAAGGACCTCGGATTCGTGATTCTCGGGCCGAGTTCTATTAGGATCTGAATTAATATTACAATTTTGACAACTTTTATTTTTCAAAACTTTAAACCGCTGTATCTCCGAAACGGAGCGTCCTAGAGCAAAAAGGACCTCGGATTCGTGATCCTCGGGCCGAGTTCTATTAGGATCTGAATTGATATTTCAATTTTAACAATTTTTATTTTTCAAAACTTTAAACCGCTGTATCTCCGAAACGGAGCGTCCTAGAGCAAAAAGGACCTCGGATTCGTGATCCTCGGGCCGAGTACTATTAGGATCTGAATTAATATTTTAATTTTGACAACTTTTATTTTTCAAAACTTTAAACCGCTGTATCTCCGAAACGGAGCGTCCTAGAGCAAAAAGGACCTCGGATTCGTGATCCTCGGGCCGAGTTCTATTAGGATCTGAATTAATATTTCAATTTTGACAACTTTTATTTTTCAAAACTTTAAACCGCTGTATCTCCGAAACGGAGCGTCCTAGAGCAAAAAGGACCTCGGATTCGTGATCCTCGGGCCAAGTTCTATTAGGATCTGAAACAATATTTCAATTTTGACAACTTTTATTTTTCAAAACTTCAAACCGCTGTATCTCCGAAACGGAGCGTCCTAGAGCAAAAAGGACCTCGGATTCGTGATCCTCGGGCCGAGTTCTATTAGGACCTAAATTAATATTTCAATTTTGACAACTTTTATTTTTCAAAACTTTAAACCGCTGTATCTCCGAAACGGAGCGTCCTAGAGCAAAAAGGACCTCGGATTCGTGATCCTCGGGCCGAGTTCTATTAGGATCTGAATTAATATTACAATTTTGACAACTTTTATTTTTCAAAACTTTAAACCGCTGTATCTCCGAAACGGAGCGTCCTAGAGCAAAAAGGACCTCGGATTCGGGATCCTCGGGCCAAGTTCTATTAGGATCTGAATTAATATTTCAATTTTGACAACTTTTATTTTTCAAAACTTTAAACCGCTGTATCTCCAAAACGGAGCGTCCTAGAGCAAAAAGGACCTCGGATTCGTGATTCTCGGGCCGAGCTCTATTAGGATCTGAAACAATATTTCAATTTTGACAACTTTTATTTTTCAAAACTTCAAACCGCTGTATCTCCGAAACGGAGCGTCCTAGAGCAAAAAGGACCTCGGATTCGTGATCCTCGGGCCGAGTTCTATTAGGATCTGAATTGATATTTCAATTTTGACAACTTTTATTTTTCAAAACTTTAAACCGCTGTATCTCCGAAACGGAGCGTCCTAGAGCAAAAAGGACCTCGGTTTCGTGATCCTCGGGCCTAGTTCTATTAGGATCTGAATTAATATTTCAATTTTGACAACTTTTATTTTTCAAAACTTTAAACCGCTGTATCTCCGAAACGGAGCGTCCTAGAGCAAAAAGGACCTCGGATTCGTGATCCTCGGGCCGAGTACTATTAGGATCTGAATTAATATTTTTATTTTGACAACTTTTATTTTTCAAAACTTTAAACCGCTGTATCTCCGAAACGGAGCGTCCTAGAGCAAAAAGGACCTCGGATTCGTGATCCTCGGGCCGAGTTCTATTAGGATCTGAAACAATATTTTAATTTTGACAACTTTTATTTTTCAAAACTTTAAACCGCTGTATCTCCGAAACGGAGCGTCCTAGAGCAAAAAGGACCTTGGATTCGTGATCCTCGGGCCGAGTTCTATTAGGATCTATAACAATATTTCAATTTCAACCACTTTTATTTTTCAAAACTTTAAACCGCTGTATCTCCGAAACGGAGCGTCCTAGAGCAAAAAGGACCTCGGATTCGTGATCCTCGGGCCAAGTTCTATTAGGACCTAAATTAATATTTCAATTTTGACAACTTTTATTTTTCAAAACTTTAAACCGCTGTATCTCCGAAACGGAGCGTCCTAGAGCAAAAAGGACCTCGGATTCGTGATCCTCGGGCCGAGTTCTATTAGGATCTGAATTAATATTACAATTTTGACAACTTTTATTTTTCAAAACTTTAAACCGCTGTATCTCCGAAACGGAGCGTCCTAGAGCAAAAAGGACCTCGGATTCGGGATCCTCGGGCCAAGTTCTATTAGGATCTGAATTAATATTTCAATTTTGACAACTTTTATTTTTCAAAACTTTAAACCGCTGTATCTCCAAAACGGAGCGTCCTAGAGCAAAAAGGACCTCGGATTCGTGATTCTCGGGCCGAGCTCTATTAGGATCTGAAACAATATTTCAATTTTGACAACTTTTATTTTTCAAAACTTCAAACCGCTGTATCTCCGAAACGGAGCGTCCTAGAGCAAAAAGGACCTCGGATTCGTGATCCTCGGGCCGAGTTCTATTAGGATCTGAATTGATATTTCAATTTTGACAACTTTTATTTTTCAAAACTTTAAACCGCTGTATCTCCGAAACGGAGCGTCCTAGAGCAAAAAGGACCTCGGTTTCGTGATCCTCGGGCCTAGTTCTATTAGGATCTGAATTAATATTTCAATTTTGACAACTTTTATTTTTCAAAACTTTAAACCGCTGTATCTCCGAAACGGAGCGTCCTAGAGCAAAAAGGACCTCGGATTCGTGATCCTCGGGCCGAGTACTATTAGGATCTGAATTAATATTTTTATTTTGACAACTTTTATTTTTCAAAACTTTAAACCGCTGTATCTCCGAAACGGAGCGTCCTAGAGCAAAAAGGACCTCGGATTCGTGATCCTCGGGCCGAGTTCTATTAGGATCTGAAACAATATTTCAATTTTGACAACTTTTATTTTTCAAAACTTTAAACCGCTGTATCTCCGAAACGGAGCGTCCTAGAGCAAAAAGGACCTTGGATTCGTGATCCTCGGGCCGATTTCTATTAGGATCTGAATTAATATTTTAATTTTGACAACTTTTATTTTTCAAAACTTTAAACTGCTGTATCTCCGAAACGGAGCGTCCTAGAGCAAAAAGGACCTCGGATTCGTGATCCTCGGGCCGAGTTCTATTAGGATCGGAAACAATATTTCAATTTTGACAACTTTTATTTTTCAAAACTTTAAACCGCTGTATCTCCGAAACGGAGCGTCCTAGAGCAAAAAGGACCTCGGATTCGTGATTCTCGGGCCGAGCTCTATTAGGATCTGAAACAATATTTCAATTTTGACAACTTTTATTTTTCAAAACTTCAAACCGCTGTATCTCCGAAACGGAGCGTCCTAGAGCAAAAAGGACCTCGGATTCGTGATCCTCGGGCCGAGTTCTATTAGGATCTGAATTGATATTTCAATTTTGACAACTTTTATTTTTCAAAACTTTAAACCGCTGTATATCCGAAACGGAGCGTCCTAGAGTAAAAAGGACCTCGGATTCGTGATCCTCGGGTTGAGTTCTATTAGGATCTGAAACAATATTTTAATTTTGACAACTTTTATTTTTCAAAATTTTAAACTGCTGTATCTCCGAAACGGAGCGTCTTTGATCAAAAAGGAGCTCGGATTCGTGATCCTCGGGCCGAGTTCTATTAGGATCTGAAACAATTTTTTCATTTTGACAACTTTTTTTTAAATTTTAAACCGTTGTATCTCCTAAACGGAGCATCCTAGAACAAAAAGGACATCGGATTCGTGATCCTTGGGCCGAGTTTTATTAGGAACCATGACAATATTTCAATTTTGACAACTTTTGTTTTTAAAAACTTTAAACCGCTGTGTCTCCTAAACGAAGCGTCCTAGAGCAAAAACAACCACTTTTTCGTGATCGTTGAGCCAAGTTCTATTAGGATAAGAAGTTATTTTCAAGCTTTTGGAATTTTATTTTTTCAAAACCTCAAACCGCTTTATCTCCTGAACGTCTTAGAGCAAGTAGGACCACTTTTTCGTGATCGTCGGGCCGAGTTCCTTTAGGATAATAAGTTGTTTTTAAGTTTTGACAATTTCAATTTTGGCAACTTCAAATCGCTATATCTCCGAAACGGAGCGTCTTTGGGGTAAAACAAGTAAATTAAAAACGAATTTTTAAAACCAATGCTCTTATATGTAATTAAAACACAAATTTTGCAATCAATTTTTTCTTATATTAGTCTTTTATTTTATACTAGCAGTGCCCGTAGCGGCTTCGCTCGCATGAAATTAGAGAGTTTGAACCGTGCATCCATAGTAGAGATCAATTTTTTAGGTCTCGGCTTGGCCCGTCGACAACTTAGCCCAGCCCGTTTTAAAAACCTAAACTCCTGGCCCGGAACAGCCCGTTTGAATTAGGCCCGGCCCATTCTTACAGGCCTAGAAGTTCTATATACTTGATGAAAAACTTCGGCCCGTCCCACCTTGACTTCAGGTTTGGCCCGGCCCAACTGAAGACCCTAAAATCACTAAAATATCTATATACTTGGTGAAAAACCTCGGCCCGTCCCACTTTGATTTAAGGTTTGGCCTGGCCCGTGTGAAGACTCTAAAACAACGGCTTGGCCCAACCGGTGATAAACTGGACTTAGCTACTTTTAACCGGCACAAAACTTCAAAATACTAATTTTTACATTTGTAGCACTTACAGTTTTTGAGTAGCAGTTATTTTGAAATCAAATAACCCTTATTTCCACCCCACATTTGAGGTCCTGGAAACCAAATTTTTAAAAAATGTTGAAACACTTATATCATTATTTTTTGAGTAAATACTAAATACTAATTTTGACATCTGTAGCATTCACAGTTTTTGAGTAGCAGTTACTTTAAAAACCAAAGAAACCTTTTTCCACCCCACATTTGAGATCATGAAAACCAAAATTTCATATATCCTTATTTTTAGAGTAGAAAATAAATACTAATTTTTACTTTTGTAGCATTTACAGTTTTTGAGTAGCAGTTACTTTAAACACCAAGTAACCCAATTTTCCACCCCACATTTGAGGTCCTGAAAACCAAATTTTCAAAAAATAGTGAAACACGTATATCATTATTTTTAGAGTAGAAACTAAATACTAATTTTTACTTTTGTAGCATTTACAGTTTTTGAGTATCAGTTACTTTTAAACCCAAGTAATCATATTGTCCAGCCCAAATTTAAGATCCTGGAAACCAAATTTATAAAAAAATGGTGAAACACGTATATCTTTATTTTTAGAATAGAAACTAAATACTAATTTTTAAATCTGTGGTATTTACAGTTTTTGAGTAGCAGTTACTTTAAAAAACAAATAACCCTATTGTCCACCCCACATTTGAAGTCCTGGAAATCAAATTTTCAAAAAATGCTAAAACACGTATTTCATTATTTTTGGAGTAGAAACTAAATACTAATTTTTACTCCTGTAGCATTAACAGTTTTTGAGTAGAAGCTACTTTAAAAACCAAATAACCCAATTTTCCAACCCACATTTGAGGTCCGGGAAACCGAATTTTCAAAAAATGGTGAAACACGTATCTTTTTATTTTTCAAAAAGAATCTATATACCAAATTTCAAAATCTCCTCATTTTTGGTTTTCGAGATATACATTGTTTTAGAAAAAAGTTTGTTTTCCAGTTTTTTCCCCTCAGGAGCAAAATTTTCAAAACTCCTTTCTTAGCGGATGTTTACGCTATAAAAGTAATATAAGTTCCAAATTTCACGTTCCTAGGATGAGGCGTTTGAGCTCGGCGTTGATTATCAGTCAGTCATCTCTCAGTCAGTCAGTCAGTCAGTTAGTCAGTCAGTCAGTTAGTTAGTCAGGACATGTTCTTTTATATATATAGACTAGCAGTGCCCGTAGCGGCTTCGCTCGCATGAAATTAGAGAATTTGAACCGTGCATACATAGTAGAGTACTGCACGAATCAATTTTTTAGGTCTCGGCTCGGCCCGTCGACAACTTGACCCAGCTCGTTTTAAAAACCGAATATCCTGGCCCGGCACGGCCCGTCTAATATGGGCCCGGCCCGTTTTACAGGCCTAAAAGTTCTATATACTTGATGAAAAACTTCGGCCCGTCCCACCTTGACTTCAGGTTTAGCCCGGCCCGTCTGAACACCCTAAAATCACTAAAATGTTTATATACTTGGTTAAAAATCTCGGCCCGTCCCACTTTGATTTAAGGTTTAGGCAGGGCCTTATGAAGACCCTAAAATAACGGCTTGGCCCGTCCGTCCGGTGATAAACTGAACTCATCTACTTTTGATCGGCACAAAACCTCAAAATACCAATTTTCACATCTGTAGCACTTACAGTTTTTGAGTAGCAGTTATTTTAAAATCAAATAACCCTTTTCCACTTCACATTTGAGGTCCTGGAAACCAAATTTTCAAAAAATGGTGAAACACGTATATCATTATTTTTAGAGTAGAAACTAAATACTAATTTTACTTTTGTAGCATTTACAGTTTTTGAGTAGCAGTTACTTTAAAAACCAAGTAATCCTATTTTCCACCCCATATTTGAAGTCCTGGAAACCAAATTTTCAAAAAATGGTAAAACACGTATATCATTATTTCTGGTGTAGAAACCAAATACTAATTTTTACTCCTGCAGCATCTACAGTTTTCGAGTAGCAGTTACATTAAAAACCAAATAACATTATTTTCCATCCCACATTTGAGGTCCTGGAAACCAAATTTAAAAAAAATGGTAAAACACGTATATCTTTATTTTTAGAATAGAAACTAAATACTAATTTTTACATCTGTGGTATTTACAGTTTTTGAGTAGCAGTTAGTTTGAAAAACAAATAACCCTATTTTCCACCCCACATTTGAAGTCCTGGAAACCAAATTTTCAGAAAATGCTAAAACACCTATTTCATTATTTTGGGAGTAGAAACAAAATACTAATTTTTACTCCTGTAGCATTCACAGTTTTTGAGTAGCAGCTACTTTAAAAACCAAATAACCCAATTTTCCAGCCAACATTTGAGGTCCGGGAAACCGAATTTTCAAAAAATGGTGAAACACGTATCTTTTTATTTTTCAAAAAGAATGTATATATAAATTTCAAAATCTCCTCATTTTTGGTTTTCGAGATATACATTGTTTTAGAAAAAAGTTTGTTTTCCAGTTTTTTCCCGTCAGGAGCAAAATTTTCAAAAATCCTTTCTTAGCGGATGTTTACGCTATAAAAGTAATATAAGTTCCAAATTTCACGTTCCTAGGATGAGGCGTTTGAGCTCGGCGTTGATTATCAGTCAGTCATCAGTCAGTCAGTCAGTCAGGACATGTTCTTTTATATATATAGATATATATATATATATATATATATATATATATATATATATATATATATATATATATATATATATATATATATATATTACAACTTAGAGTTTTTGAGTAGCAGTAATTTTTAAAATCAAATAACTCTATTTTGCACCTTACATTTGAGGTCCTGGAAACCAAATTTTTCAAAAAATGCTAAAACACGTATTTCATTATTTTTGGAGTAGAAACTAAATACTAATTTTTACTTCTGTAGCATTAACAGTTTTTGAGTAGCAGCTACTTTAAAAACCAAATAACCTAAAAAATGATGAAACACGTATATCTTTTTTTTGAGTAGATACTAAGTATTAATTTTTACATCTGTGTCAATTACAGTTGTTGAGTAGCAGTTACTTTAAAAACCAAATAACCCTATTTTCCACCCCACATTTGAAGTCCTGGAAACCAAATTTTCAAAAAATTGTGAAACACGTATATCATTATTTTTAGAGTAGAAACTAAATACTAATTTTTACTTTTGTAGCATTAACAGTTTTTGAGTAGAAGCTACTTTAAAAACCAAATAACCCAATTTTCCAACCCACATTTGAGGTCCGGGAAACCAAATTTGTAAAAAATAGTGAAACATGTATATCTTTATTTTTAGAAAAGAAACTAAATAATAAATTTTACATCTGTGGTATTTACTGTTTTTGTGTAGCAGTTACTATAAAAGACAATTAGCCCTATTTTCCACCCCACATTTGAAGTCCTGGAAACCAAATTTTCAAAAATTGCTAAAACACGTATTTCATTATTTTTGGAGTAGAAACTAAATACTAATTTTTACTCCTGTAGCATTAACAGTTTTTGAGTAGAAGCTACTTTAAAAACCAAATAACCCAATTTTCCAACCCACATTTGAGGTCCGGGAAACCGAATTTTCAAAAAATGGTGAAACACGTATCTTTTTATTTTTCAAAAAGAATGTATATACCAAATTTCAAACTCTCCTCATTTTTGGTTTTCGAGATATACATTGTTTTAGAAAAAAGTTTGTTTTCTAGTTTTTTTCCCTCAGGAGCAAAATTTTCAAAAATCCTTTCTTAGCGGATGTTTACGCTATAAAAGTAATGTAAGTTCCAAATTTCACGTTCCTAGGATGAGGCGTTTGAGCTCGGCGTTGATTATCAGTCAGTCATCTGTCAGTCAGTCAGTCAGTCAGTCAGTCAGGACATGTTCTTTTATATATATAGATTAAAGTCGAAATATCTTAATTATATCGAAATATCGAAATTAATTAAAATTAACTAAATTAATTGACTTATTGTAAAACTAATAATTGAATATTGCATTGTCTTTTATTTTGAGCATGTACACAAAATTTGAAAAAAATCTATCATCAGGAAGTGACTCAAAAATTGATTGCAAGATTTGAAACAGACAGAGAAACAGAGACGACGAGTTAATAAAAGCATTGGTAAAAACCATTTTTTCATGATCGTCTGGCCGAGTTCTATTAGGATAATAAGTTATTTTTAAGTTTTGGCAATTTCAATTTTTTATAATTTTAAACCGCTATATCTCCTAAACGGAGCGTCCTGGTACAAAAAAGACCATTTTTACGTGATCGTCGAGCCGAGTTCTATTAGGATAAGAAATTTTTTCAAGTTTTGGCTCTTTCAATTTTTCAAAACTTTAAACCGCTATATCTCCTAAACGGAGCGTCCTAGAGCAAAAAAGACCACCGAGTTCTATTGAAATAAAAATTTTTATTTAAAGTGATTCACTTTATGTAATTTCAATTTAATTCAATATAACTTGATTTATATTAATTTACTTTAATTCAATATAACTTGATTTATATTAATTTACTTTAATTCAATATAACTTGATTTATATTAATTTACTTTAATTCAATATAACTTGATTTATATTAATTTACTTTAATTCAATATAACTTGATTTATATTAATTTACTTTAATTCAATTTAATTTAATCAAATCATATTAAAATGAATTAAATTAAAATGAATTAAATTAATTTCAATTAAATTGAAATTTCATGACTTAAATTGAATTTAAACAAAATAAAATTAATTGCTGGTCCTTGTTAAAAAAAATCACGCACCTGCTGCATAATAACGTCAGTTCGGGCCGACGACGAGCGTCAAAACCAAGGTTGATCCGTCACCTTTTCCCGGCCTTCCCTAGTGTGTTACTTTTTCTTTTGTGAATAGACTTGACGTTCAATCCTAAACGCCTGCTGAAACATTGCTTACATTTTTGAGAGAGACTTACCCAACCGTTCGTCGGTACCGTTGCCCTAACGAGCTTTCTTTTCTGCCGTGTAACGCACTACCGTACAGGGGTCCCCGCTAAGGGTTATCCTATCGCTCCGAAAACTCTCAGGTAGCTGAACTCAGCTGCGTTGTGAAGCCAAGGCCCACCACCACCATCGCTGGCAAGTTTAGCGGTCGGCGAGGTCTGCTCGCGTCAGAATAAAATGAGGCTCATTACTTTTGAATCTTATCTTGTGCGTGTCTATAACAGTAGCCAAGAATTTTCTAGACAAAATAACCTCATTGATCTAACTCAAAAATTTTAAGCAACTTTTAAAAACCAAGTGTTTAGTTGGTTTTCTTGAATAATGATATGTAGGTTGAAGTTTTAAAAAAATTTCGAAAAACCAGCCAAGTTTATAATGTGTCTTAAAAACTTTAAATAAAAACATTCAAGAGTTTGTTTACAGATTTTTATTTTAAAAAATTTGTTTCAAGACGTTCAAAAACTAGACTGGTAAATATAAATCCACGTTCAAACATTAGGATAGGATGCATAGCTTGCAATGCCACAGTAGTTGTCCCTGTTTCTTGGCATTCTGATATATCCGTTTTCACCCCAATTTGAACTCCAACTATAAATTGTGTGAAAAAAACTCACTTTCAATAATCTAATAAGCCAACGTTTTAAATTTTTAATCACATAAACAAACCTGTTCTTTACAATCCAATAATCTTGTCCATTCTCGCTTCCGTAACCAACAACCAAAACACGTGGTCCAGCTCAGAAGAACTGCATGTAGGATCTTCGTAGATTCCTGAATATATAAAAAAACCTAATCTAAAGATCTCACACGTCTGTTTAAATGTTTCCATGATTATAATATTTTGCGCATATCTCATTTTTTATTCATTCATCTCAATAAAACACACTCGATTTAACAACAAGTGGTTGAACAATAAAAATTGCACGCCATTGCTATTTAACAATTTATAAATAAAACAATAAAACACACTCGGTTTACCAGCAAGTGGTTAAACAATAAAAATTGCATGCCATTGCTATTAAACAATTTATAGTATACCATTTAAAAACCAAACCGTTATGTGGCTACTCTCTGGTAGACAGCGAGCAAAAACAATTTTTATAGACGACGAGTAAAGCTATTGTAATATTATAAAATACACTAGTAAACCTATTTTAATGCCGTAGAGATTTAAGGTAAAATACATGCATAAAATAGTAAATTATTAAGTCTACTTTATTGGGAAAACTTGTAGACCAGTTATCAAACATTACGTATCCGGTCAAAGTAGTTAAATAGAATAGTCATAAGTCGTAAATAAAGGAGCATGATATAAAAACATCAATACATTACATTATTTTAGATATTTTTCTTAGGAAACAAATTTACAGCAATAATAATGTTATTTTTTTAAATATTAATTCTAGCTAAGCTTCTGAAGTTTCCGGATTAGCAAAACAATTTACCTGATTTGTAATCATAGAACGTTCGGTGGCCTGCGTCGATAGCCACTGAAATTGGTCCAACTGTGGCTACAGCTTCCATCAGTTGCTGTTCATCACCATGTTTTACGTCTGTAAAACCGGTTACAGTAGCACCGATTGTTTCGCTATTAAATTTGCAATCGTCATCCTGCAACGATTAAACATCGGTTAAATGCCAACGTAGAAAATTATCATAAAAGTGTTACAAAGTAAATAATTATAGATTTAGTATAAAAAAAATAAATATAATAGGCGTTATTAATGATACTAAAAAAATTTCTATTTACAGTCGCAAGGTAAGGATAAGACTCTTCTGTATCAATTCCTTTATTTTCTTTCACATATTCAAACGCCCTATCCATCAGACCTCCGCTACATCCTGCATTTCCATATTCTACCGAGCAATCAACCAAATTCTGTTCGCTCAATGAGACCATTTTACCAGTTGCTCTGAAGTGCTGTCCTTCCAAGGCTCCAGTCTGTGTTTAAATGAAATTTGAAACATATAAAAAAATATTTGATGAAATTGTGAAAATTTAAAAAAAACAATTTAAACTTACGGCACTGAATGCCCAACATGATCCGCACCTTTTCTAAAAATAAAATTTATTAAATGACTTCAACGTTTTTCTTTAATTAATGATTTCAAACAGATATTAATTAATTAGTTGCTAAACTGACTTGATCTTTGACTTCAGTGACGTATCCTTTTGTTCTCCAATCAACTTCATCGGGCAGTGTGAAAGCTTGAAGTGGTCTCATAAATTTGCTACCTTTTCTCGTGTAGTTGGCAGGAAGTTTGAAACCGTTCATCATTCTACTGATCTCTTCAGTCGTCTATTGGGGTTAATCATAGACACAATAAAAACAATTATTAAAAAAAACTTTTTAATTCAAATAATATAACAATTATTTACCATATCTGAAAACCTATTAATGGCAATTGTGAATGACTTCAAGCCTCTGGAGTGTTCAAGGTTGTGAACTTTAACCCTTCTTAAACTTTCTGCAAATACGGCTTTTCTTGCTGATTCATCATTTGCAGACATAAAGTTGCGACCTGTTTATATAATTGGAATTTTTTATTTTGATAAAATATAGAGCTCAAATAAATAATAATTTTAAATAATTAATCTCAGTTAAATTTAAACTATCAAACCGTATGTCTGCTTGAAAGCTGTCCACTCTTGCTCCAAATTCAATTTATCGTCAAAGTAAGGATGGGAAAAACTCAAGGCAACTGTTAAGAAGAAGCAGACGACGAAAAGTAACTTCATTTTTTGATGACAAGAAGAAACCACACTCAGAAAACCAGTTAGTTAGTCTCCTGGGAACTGATTGATAACACTGTATTTCATCTTTTTATATACTCATCGTTTTTGATAAGTTTCAAATGACTTGGTCCTGTGATAGTCTCTATTCATATGACATGTTTGTGACACAATTTAAAATTGGCTTTGTTCATTTCAGTAATACATCTTGCATCTGGTGTTAACTATGATATACGGGTATCTAATTTACCAATTAGAAAAGGAACCTTCGAAGTCAAAGAACACGTTAGTTACATACACGTGAATGGGACGCAGCACTCAAATGCGACCACGGAGACACACATTTATCACTTTCAACAAGATTACTATTCGAACATACTCTGCTACCGCCACGCTGCCCCAGCCACTTCGAGCTCTTTTCCCCTGGACATCAGGAACTCCCCAAACATCCTTTGTATTTTGTAAATCGTTTTTTGATGGTGGTAAGTCTATAAAATAGATTTTTATTGTAATTTATTTTTACACACTTTTACTTAACTTGACTTCTCTGTCTGTCTATCTGTCTATCTGTCTGTCGTCAAATTTTGCAATCAATTTTGAACTAACTTCCGATGAGCTAGAGACTTCAAAATTTAAACATACCTCCGAACTAATTAATAATGCATTCTATCAAATTTTCGGATCGATTGGACAAAATTTAATGAAATAATTATTTTTGATATTTTTGTCAAACTATTTATTGTCTATGCTAATACGTTTGTTGTTTATGTAGTAAAAAATATATTAAAAGTTGTTTTTAGAAAACTTTGTTTTTGCTTCACTTGATAATTTATAATTGTTTTTATTAAAATTTTAAACGTGTCGATTAAGCCCTTTATTTCAATTTCATTCCAAATGATTTCCTAGCGACTCTTAACGTCTTATTTAATTAATTTTTGTTTAATTATTCCTTAAAGTTATGAAGTTCTTGATGTTGACAGGGCCGCGGCAATGTTGGTACGATTTAGCACTGAAATCTATCCTCGATTAACCGATTGTCGTTAATCAGTTAATCATAGAGAATCGCGTCAACAAAATCCAGAGACGACGACATTTCTCTTTTTCTCCTTCTCTCTTTTTTTCTTTTTTTCTTTCTCTCTCTCTCTCATTAACTTGATACCAAACAAACAGTGCTCTCATGATTCAAAAACTACGTGGCTTTTCAAAAAAGCTGCGTTCATCCTTGATCTATTTTTCGTCAAACTCTTTTATAAATCACTCACTGACGGTGTGTTGCTTCAATCTTTCAAAACATCTTATATAACACTTCAGGGGCTCAGCCAGAAATTTGTCGGGGTGGCCCGGGGGAAGTAACTGATTAGTAAGGAGTTTTACTGCAAAATTTACGACCCACAAAAGTCAAAGCTTAACGACAGTTTAAGCAATAATTACAATAATTAGTATTAACAAACCATAAGACATTTAATTCAGAACAGTAAATTACATTATGAATCTCAGCCAAAGTTTTTTCTGCATTAATTTTTCATTAATGTTAAGGTCGTGATTGCAAACCCATTCAGCCTTGTCTGGCTCATTGTGGTGCGTAGATAAAATTTGAGTCCGCATAGTTGAGAAGGATATCTCTACTGTCGCGAAAGAAAGGAGCGACGTGGTGAAAAGTTTCAGCAGCATATTTATCTGCCGATAGATAGAATCTTGACAATGTTACAGAATATCAACTGCGGTATGTGGCCGCTCTGACAATAGGACATTCGACCATTTGGCTTTCCAGCGGAAGTATTCACCACGAACAGCAGATATGTGACCAAGGTGGCAGGCATTGTACTTGAGTGTCTCCTCTAGGTCAATAAAGGATCCTTGGTCAAGAAACCATGGAAGCAGATGTTGAACCTGAATGCAGATTTGCTTATTTGGGGTAAATAGGTTGGGTCGGGTCATAAATAAAAACAAAAATATGTCGGGTCCTATCAGATTTTCTGGACGGGTCTTCAAAATTGGACCCATGAACAACTCTGACCTTAACATTTTTGATAACTTATTAAATATTTAATTTGCAAAATAATTGTTAACTCAAATATGTCTCCAAAGACACGGGCACGCGCGTCACTTCAACATCAACAATATCAACATAGCCAAGGTTAAATTTAAAAAACTTAAACCTCGACAGCGGCGATACCAGCTCTTATCACCCAATATCTAATTATATCAGCTATTTCAAAACTACTGGAAAAATTGAGTTTTGTTAAAAATCACAAAAAATCTTAGCAATAACAACCTACAATCTGAAATCAACTTCCGCCAGAGGTAACCTCTGCTATCACAATTAAAGGTTTTAGAAAAACTTTGAAAACGTAATTGTTCGGTGACCTTGAAGTCCATTGATTGATTAACGCCACCTTAAAAAAATTGTTCAACATTCATTCATTCATATATTTTTCATACAAAGTTGTATATAGATGGTGCACGCTCAGTTTTTATCTGATCAAATTCAACAAGTAAAGAAAAAACGAGTTTTTCAACACCCACTTTGATTTCAAATACACTCGATTTAGAAATACAAAAGATGTTCAAATTAAGTTTTTGTTATTGAATCATGTTTTGTCATCCAATATAAAGCCATGCTCACAATTTCAGCTTCCTAGCCAATCAAAAAGCTGGTTAACCCCTTTACTGTGCGGAACGTAATATTACGTTTCGGCTGGATTTCACCACAATGTGTAGAACGTAATATTACGTTTTTAGTAACCTTTTACTTCCACACACTGTGATGCCCGTAATATTACGTTTAGTGTTGTTATTCGTGTTTATTCGCCAGATGGCAGTACTGGACCATACATTTCATAAAAGAAATGTTATCAAAAAGCAATGAATAAGTCAATACTTGACCTGCTACTTCTTTGTTTTTCTACCACGTGTTCTTTTGTATTTTTTTAAATTATCGGCCTATAAATCGGCCGATACTGGCCGATACCGATATATCCCTAGTAAAAATAATAAATAATTACAAAATAAATATTTGTACGCCAAAATGTCACATAATCGTAATCTAAATAGAAAAAAATACTGTCAGCAGTTGAATTGGCAGCTGCTATTGAACATATTGCTTCCAGTTCTGATGACGGTGAAGGTGACGGATCGGATGCCGATTACGACAGTGATGCAACGGTGGAATATTATCATGACGAAGATGATTTCCACTGGAATAATGCACCACAGCAAGTTCAGCAACAACTTCCTTTTACGGGCACACCAGGTATCAACGTTCAAATATCAGCTCCAGATGACCCTCTTGAATACTTCGAACTATTTGTTACTGATGACATTGTGCAATCTATTGTAACAGAAACTAATCGTCGTCATGCTCAGCTTTTTGCGAACCCACGACTGAAAGCAAGATCAAGATTGCGAAAGTGGTCTAACACAAATCCAGGTGAAATAAAAGTTCTGATTGCTGTAATTTTGTATCAAGGTTTAGTACAAAAACCAGAAACAGCAATGTATTGGAGTAGTAATCCTATGTTAGCCACACCCTATATTCGGCGTATTATGACCATCGACCGTTTCTTGATTCTGATGCGCTGTTTGCATTTTGTTGATAATACAGCTCTTCCACAGGCAGAAACGAAAGCCGAGAAATCTTTCAATAAGATAAAACCATTTTTTGAAGCTGTTGTTTCCAGATTCTCGATAATTTACACACCAGAACAGAACATAGCAATTGACGAATCACTTCTACTTTAGAAAGGGAGATTAGCGATGAAGCAATATATTCCACTGAAACGTGCCCGATTTGGTCTGAAATCGTACTTGCTTTGTGAATCTTGTAGTGGTTATATGTGGAAAGAATTCACACACATAGGACCAGCAATGCAGTTGGAACAATCAAATGACAATCTCAAGACATCAAGAATCGTCATGACCCTACTGCATGATCTACTTGGGAAAAGATATACAGTTTACATGGACAATTATTACACATCTCCAACGTTGTTTAGAGCAGTGGTTCTTAAACTTTTTAGAAACAGGGACCGGCTGTATATTTATGAAGTTGTTGGCGGACCACCAATTAGAAATACAAAATTTTATCTGGCAATCGTATCCAAAATAATGGGAAATTAGAGGGAAAAGCTCCTATAGGGCCTATCTATAATATCTGAATATTTCCTTGAAGTTATTCAAAAATCTAAATAATGCGAAATAGTGTCTAAAATTTAGACTATAAATCAATAAACGTTTTTGGCTTTTTTAAAACTGGATTCTTCTTGTAAATTATCATCATTTTCTGTTGTGTCTGAGTTGTGGCGCTTTGTTGTTTTTTTACTTTTTAAAAAAATGTATAGAGAGGATTGGTGTGCTTTACTCATGTTTTGTATCCTTATTTTTTAATTTAAAATAGAAATTTATTTCATTTTTAAAATTGTCTCACTACAAATAAACAAAAATATTCATACGATAGCGTTTTTACCAATGCTTTTATTAACTCGTCGGCTCTGTTTCTCTGTCTGTTTCTCTGTTTCAAATCTTGCAATCAATTTTTGAGTCACTTCCTGATGATAGATTTTTTTCAAATTTTGCATACATGCTCAAGATAGAAGACAATGCAATATTCAATTATTAGTTTTACAATAAGTCAATTAATTTAGTTAATTTTCTTGAGGATTTTATATATATATATATATATATATATATATATATATATATATATATATATATGTTTATTATATTTATTTGTTGTATATTGCGACTTTAATATAAAATAAAAGAGTAATATAAGAAAAAATTGATTGCAAAATTTTTGTTTATGAGCTTAATGGAAATCGCAATGCTCTTCGAACCATATTACGCCAGGCCAGACTTTAATATAAAATAAAAGAGTAATATAAGAAAAAATTGATTGCAAAATTTGTGTCTTAATTACATATAAGAGCATTGGTTTTAAAAATTCGTTTTTAATTTACTTGTTTAATTATAGCTCAATTCTATCAACAAAGAACAAACAGCTAGCATAAGAATGGTTGTGTTCAGTTGGGTTGCAATTTCAATCGCTAGGTGATCGAAGTCGTTCATATGCCTAGCGATGACAATGGGAACTTTAGATCTAGATTCTAAATTGATTTTTTGCAAATTAAGCTAAATAATAATTTCAGTGTATAAATGTTTTTGAATTTAAAATATATTTAGAATTATTTGTATTTTTCCTGGAATAAGTTGATCAAATTTTTAATTTTTAGTGATTGTTTCACGGACCGGTGACGTGAGCTCCGCGGACCGGCGCCGGTCCGCGGACCACCACTTTAAGAACCACTGGTTTAGAGAACTAATTGCAAACAATACTGATGCAGTTGGGACTGTACGTTTGAATAGAAAGAATATCCCAGCAGATCTCAAAAAGAAAATAGCTCGTGGTGAAATTGTTGCCCGCTATTGTGGGAAATTGATGGCCTTGAAGTGGCACGATAAAAAAGATGTATCAATGATGTCAACTTTTCACACAGCTGCAGTTCGGGATGTTGTGAGCCATCGTGGTACAAGTTTGAAGATTCTCTAGGTTGAATTTAAAAAATCTTCGCCCCCCCAAGATTTCGCTGAATCGCCGCCTCTGCGATCATACCCATAGAACTTCAATTGGCGTGTTGCGTGTGTGGGCTCAAAGTTAGGGACGAAGATCTAAGTCGTTTACGATCAGTGGCGAAAACTAAAATTTTTCTCATAACATTAAATTTTACTTGCAAAATTTGCGTACGGAGAAAGCAAAGCCATACACAAGCAGATATTGTAACCTAAATAAAAGTTTGTAAAAATTCAATGATTAGTTTATGCAAAGTATGTTAGAAGTATTCACTATATACAAAATTATACTTCACTACTTATTTTAGGATTTTTCAACATAATAGATGTAGACCAAAATTTCATTGCAATAAAGTCAATCGGCAGTTTTTAAATATTCAATGTTTAAAACGTTGAATAAATTATACATTCAGCCATTTTTAAAGTCAATGGAAGTTTCACCAACTAGCAACTAGTCGCTAAGTTTTTTACGTTTTTTTAAGTTAGTCTGTTCTTTAAGTCCTGCTCAACCAATTTTTTTTGGCTACGTTTTCAGCCCCTTATTGATAACAAAAAATCTGAGTTGAGCTTACCGCAAAGACTATTGAAGGCTGCCAAGAAAAGTTTGATATTCAGTAGATTTCTGTAAGTGGGCAACTTCATTCATGAACTCAGCATTAGGTAACTGTGTACCAAGATACTTGGTTTACAAAATTGTAATTCAAAACGTTTGGTCTTAGGTTTGCAAAATAAGTGCAGAACAATAAGCAGTCGTGGCCGAGTGGTTAAGGCGATAGACTTGAAATCTATTGGGCTCTGCCCGCACAGGTTCGAACCCTGTCGACTGCGTAAAAATATTTTTCCCAATCCAATATATACGCAAAATAATTATTTATTTTAATCTAGTTAAACAGTTTTTTTGTTGACGTTTATATTTTTTCAGCTGTCTATGTTCATGGAGTTTTTTTCTTAACTTTATTGTCCTTAACTGCTTCAAAGACACCAATCGTTGTGTTGTAGCAGAGCACTTTTGAATTATAGTAAAAGGCGCAATAGACATTTCATCGCTAAAAGTAAATATATGAGCACATCCAAGATTTCGTTCCGACTCGTTTCACTCTCAATTTTTTTTTAATTTAATTTTGAAATTGATGGTTTTATTTGTTTGGGGAAATTTTACTTTTTTTAACATTTTTAATTCAATTTGTTTTTAAATTTTAATTAAAGTTTATCCAATCAATTTTCACATAAAGATACATTTTACAAAACATATTTTGTACAAACACAAGAAGTATGTTCAACTTTTATGGATAGAGCCGTACTGATTATTATTAAAATGCATTCCATTCCAATTTTATTAACCAAATAGTTAAACAATGTTTTAAATGCAAAACAAAACAGCAACCAATTTTTATTGCAAAATATAAAAGAAGTTTTCTCCAAAACAGCAATCCTTATTCACCATCAAACTTTGCCCTTTGTGGTCCTTCCTCCTCCCTTTCAGAATTTTAAACAATTAAAATCACTGTTTTTTGACTTACTAAATAAAAAGAAAGTTGTTAAGTTAAATTTGTTTTTTTTTTAAATTTTGAATAAAAACATTCAGGAGTTTGTATGAAATTTATTCAACCTTTTGTTGCAGAAAAATTATGAAAATGCTATTTTTTAACAAGTCCGTTTTAAAATAATAAAATCCTGGTTAATCCGAGTTCCACGTTCAAACATTAGGATAAGATGCAAAGCTCGCAATGCCACAGTAGTTGTTTCTGTTTCTTGGCATTCTGATGTATCCACTTTCACCCCAATTTGGGCCCCAACTACAAATGGTGTGGGAAAAAAAGATTTACACAAATAGAAAAAAACCATCATTTGAAGAGCTAAGAACAAAAACAAACCTATTTTTTACAATCCAATAATCTCTTCCATTCTCGCTTCCGTATCCAACAACCAGAACACCGTGGTCAAGATCAGTAGAGCTGCACGAAGGCTCTTCGTAGATTCCTGAACATGTTTGTAAAATAAATTGTTAAAATGTATTTAAAATACAAACAGACCATTGCAATAATCGTTTTTGTTTCAACTTTTAAATTTTCTTTTTGTTTATTTTATTTCAAAAATCCCGTTGAAATAACAATTAATTAACTATAAAAATAGTAAATATGTTTTTAATAATTTTTTATTACTGTAAAACTAAACTTTAATAAGCCACTTTTTGAGGACATTAAATAATAACCAATTTTATAAAAATTGAGTGTTATATTTATACTATACGAAAACACATCATTTTTTTATTTTTACAAACATAGAGAGGTCGCCAAACAAAATCTCAAATAGTAAAATAATTCTGGCAAGAGAAGTTGTATATTAAACACTTAGTAAAAGAACTTTCTTTAAGCAAATTGGCTAAATAATTGAATCGTATATAAAAAAAAACAATCGGCCATTGGTACACACATTTTATTAAAATTTTGTATTGATAAGTCCTATCTAATAAATATTTGTTTAATAAGTTTCCTAAATTTGCGGATTATCAAAACAGCTTACCTGATTTGTAGTCATTGAAAGATCGGTGGCCTGCGTCGATAGCCACTGAAATTGGTCCAACTGTGGCTACAGCTTCCATCAGCTGCTGTTCATCGCCTTGTTTTACGTCAGTATAACCGGTTATCGTAGTACCAATTGACTGGCTATTGAACCTACATTCGTCTTCCTGCAAGGATTAAACAACGCTTAAATGACAACGCAGAAGATAGAAAATAATCATAAAAAGTATTGCACAGTAAGTAATTATTACTTTTGTAAAGGAAAGTAAGTACAAAAAAGAATAAGAATAAATATTAGAAATTTACAGTGGCACGATAAGGATAAGACTCTTCTGTATCAATTCCTTTATAAGCGGAAAAGGCGCTCAATAAGCGGAAAAGGCGCTCAATAAATTAGCAAAACATTTACAAACAACAAAACAAAACATTTATTTTCTTTCACATATTCAAACGCGTCATCCATCAGACCTCCGCTACATCCTTCATTTCCAAACTTTCTTGAGCAATCAACCAAATTCTGTTCGCTCAATGAAATCATTTTACCAGTTGCTCTGAAGTGCTGTCCTTCCATTGATCCAGTCTAAGTTTAAATAAAATTTGAAAATTATAAAAAAAAGTTTGTTTTTTTTGTTCAACTTGTGAAAATAATAGAAAAAAAACAGTTTAAACTTACGGCGCTGAATGCCCAACACGATCCACAACCTCCCTAAAAATAGAAAACACCAACGTGACAACACTTTCAACTAAAGAATCTAAATTACTTAAAACCCATTTAATATTTTAATATAAAAAAATAATAAATTGATACATCAATTTATAAGTGGTCATTAATGGTCATTAAACACTAATTTATTTTTTTTACAAAACTTACTTGATCTTTGACTTCAGTGACGTATCCTTTTGTTCTCCAGTCAACTTCATCGGGCAGTGTGAAAGTTTGAAGTGGTCTCATAAATTTGCTACCTTTTCTCGTGTAGTTGGCAGGAAGTTTGAAACCGTTCATCATATTACTGACTTCTTCAGTCGTCTGTTGGGGTTAATTATAAATATATTAAAAACAATTACTTGTAATAACTATTTAATTTAAATATATAACAATTATTTACCATATCTGAAAACCTATTAATGGCAGTTGTGAATGACTTCAAGCCTCTAGAGTGTTCAATGTTGTGAACTTTAACCCTTCTTAAACTTTCTGCAAATATGGCTTTTCTTGCTGATTCATCATTTGCAGACATAAAGTTGCGACTTGTTTATGTAATGTGAATTTTTTTTAATTTGATAAAATATTGAACTTGAATAAATAAATTTTAAGTAATTAATTTCAATTAAATGTTATCCATCAAACCGTATGTCTGCTTGAAAGCTGTCCACTCCTGCTCCAGATTCAACTCATCATCAAAGTAAGGATGAGAAAAACTCAAGGCAACTGTCAACAAGAAGCAGACGACGAAAAGTAATTTCATTTTTTGATGACAAGAAGAAACCACACTCAGAAAACCAGTTAGTTAGTCTCCTGGGAACTGATTGATAACACTGTATTTCATCTTTTTATATACTCATCGTTTTTGATAAATTTCAAATGACTAGATCTTGTGATAGTCTGTATTCATATGACATGTTTGTGACATAATTTGAAAATTAGCCTTGTTCGTTTATTCATTTCAGTAATACCTTTTGCATCTGGTGTTAAATCTGATATATGGGTATCTAATTTACCAATTAGAAAAGTAACCTTTAAAGAACACATTAGTTACACACACGTGAGTGAGACGCAGCACTCAAATGCGGCCACAGAGATAAAAATATATCATCTTCAACCACATTATTATTCGTATATACTCAGCTACTGCCACGCTGCCCGAGACATTTCGAACTCTCTTCCTCCGGACATCAGTGACTCCCCAAACATCCTTTTTATTTTGTAAATCGTTTTTTGATGGTGGTAAGTCTATAAAATAAGTAGATATTTTAATTTTATTTTTAATTTATAATTTTGTTTATTAAAATTTGTAAACATGTCGATTAAGCCCTTTATTTCAATTTTATTCCAAATGATTTCCTCGCGGCTCTTAACGTCTCATCATCCTTAAAGTTATGAAGTTTTTGATGTTGACAGGGCCGCGGCAATGTTGGTACGATTTAGCACTGAAATCTATCCTCAATTAACCGATTGTCGTTAATCAGTTAATCATAGAGAATCGCATCAACAAAATCCAGAGACGACGAAATATTTCTCTCTTTTTCTCTCTCACTTTTTTTCTCTTTCTTTCTTTCTCTCTCTTATTAACTTGCTCCCCAACAAACAGTGCTTTCATGATCCTATTTTTTTTTATAATAGTTTATAATCCTTTACACCAGGTGTTTTAAGACTGTAATAGCTGTATGTAGAAAGCGCCTAAGTACTTCCTGTCGTGGATCATAATTTGATCCTTTTAACTTTTTCCTCCTCCTTTCTCCAGGCTTGGGACTGGCTTGCAAAAGCAAGGCGGAGTTTCATGACCCTATAACTACGTGGCTCTTATATTTTGTCAAACTTTTTAATAAATCACTCATTGACGGTGTGTTCTTTCAATCTTTTAAAACATCTTATATAACCCATATTCTCAAAAACTTAAACTTCGACAGCGGCGATACTAGTTCTTATTAAGCTTCTGCGTCCCGTTATTTTTTTGGAACGATACGATACGATACGATTTCTGAAATTTGCCTCGAATTAAACGATACGATACGAGACGCTTCGACCAATAACGATACGATATCGATACGATACGATACGATTTCGGGATCTCGACTGAAGCGGAAATTTTGCCTAGAGATAACATAGAATGATGAACTATACGCGACAGACAATATTAATAACTACATTAAAGAAATTCATTGAAAAAAAATATATAAATATTAAAAAATTTCATAATTTATAAAAATTTATTAAATTTAATTTTTTTTTACAACTTGAAATAAGTTTCATTTGTTTAGTTTCGGTACATCTATTTGTCTAAATTTAGACTCTAAATAAAATGCTACCGCCGATAGAAAGTATTTATTTACTTTATTTAGTGACGCGGCATGATAATGATGACAAACACGAGAAAGTGCCTCTATGCAAGAATTAAAAAAGTGAAAAAACCCAGCGTGTTTATTTATAGGCGATGGCGAATGCGGTTAGCAATAGCAAGAAAGAAGCTGAGAAAGTTTCGAATTCCAGCTGCAGACGATACGGGCTACGGCACTGTCGTGCACACTACAGGTGGCACACACATACTCACACACAACCAAGAATATCATCGAGATTATAAAGATATATCTTAGATGAGCTACTATTACGGTCAATTACGGATATCGAAACATTAAAATAATCATTCCAATTCTATGTAACAAATTTGAAAAAATAAGTTTATCAAACAGACTAAACCAAAACATAAACATAGAATGATCATTACTATTACATTACTCATTATTCTCATTAATAATAATAGTCATCAATGTCAGCGAGTACGATTGCCTTGTAGGGCTTGTAATATCAGTAGTATGCAGAGCTCGACTAGCAGCAGAGGCGTGGGTTCAGCAAAATGTTGAGGGGGGCAAAGATTTTTCAAATTTAACCCAGAGAATCTTCAAACAAAAATGACTATCCGAATATACATTTGTATGTTGTTATTTTATGTAAAACATCAAATTAGTTAAAAACAGTTAAAAAATTTAACTTTTATTTGATATTGAATGCAGACAAAAAACGCAATTATGAATGTAACAAAGGGTATCGCGTTCTTTCAATTTTGCAAAATTGTCCACTGAATCATCAAGATCAAATAGACTAAAGGTACTAGAAAATTGGAAAATAATAGCAGATATTTAACTAATTGGATATTAATCAACAACTGTCAACAAGTATGATAAATACTGTTTTCATCAACTGATCTAAATACTCAAGTGTGTGTGAGCTAATAAAAATAATTTAAAAGGAATTGGAAAAAGCTTGGTAAGAAAGTTTAAACAACCGGGTAGGATAAGAATAATGCTAATCGTTCGTCAAGCTAGGACAGATACACGGGGCTAAAGCTCATGCGAGTTCGATCGGATGGACCGAAGACACTAAAAGAAAAATATTAGCAGGGATATAACTAGGTAGATATAATTAAAAAAGTATGATAAATACTGCTTTTATCAACTAATCTAAATACTCAATCATGGGTGAGCTAGAAATGATATTTTTTTATTTGGTGGAAAAATCTTGAGGGGGGCCGTTGCCCCCCTCAGCCCTCCCCAATCCACGCCTCTGACTAGCAGCCTAAGAGGAGCGTGGCTTTTTTGCTGCGGGTTCCCAGACTAAAAATAGTAAATAAAGGGGCTACAGGCTGTCTGGAAAACCGAATTTAAAGTGGGGATGATAATAGTTATAAACTTCTGTCAATAGGTAGATTAATTAATCAATGTTGATGAATCAACAGATTTTATGTTTTTTAGCGCCGTGGTGTCATGGCGTTTCGGCTCGTGAGCGAAGTTAAATTTGAATTGTTTTATTGTTTCACGTGGAAACTGTGAGTTTTTCTTCTTTTCTTCTGTATTCCCTTTTCTAAACTTTTCTTTCTCTAATAATGTACTCTAGGGATTTCTTATTAAGCCTCTCTCAATCTTCTACTCTGCCCACTCGCACTGTTCGCCGTAAGATTTATTATCTTGATATTCTTAACCTAAATTATATTAGGAAATTTAAACGTATTGCTAAGTGCAACTCTTCTTTCTCTGATCTCTCTATATCAAATCCTCTTCTTAAAATAAACAATCTTAAAACTAATAATAGTCATAATAATAATAATAATAATAATAATAATAATAATAATCCTAGTTCTAGCCTTAATATAGCCACCCTTAATATTCGTTCTCTAAATAATAAATCACTCTTTATCTCTGACCTAGCCCTGTCTAACTATCTTGATCTCTTTCTCCTGACTGAGACCTGGCATGAATCTGCTTCTTCTCCTTCTCTCCTTGCTTCTGTTCCTACTGGCTTCTCTTTTGTTGAGCAGGCTAGGCCTCCTACTAATCCTTTTTCTGCTCAACATTCTTCCTATGGTGGCATATGCCTTCTCTTCAAGTCTTCCTATTCTGTCTCTCTCAATTCTTCTACTAAATTCTCATCTTTTGAATGCCTCTTTACTTCTGTTAAAATTAATTCTTTTAAGTTCAATTTAATAGGTATCTATAGGCCTCCTAAATGCTCTAAACCACAATTTCTGGAGGATTTCTACAACCTTTCTGAATCTCTCTTCTCTCTATCTACTCCTTCTTTTATCATTGGGGATTTTAATATTCCTATTAATAAAACTAAGGACTCTTTTGTTTCTCAATTTCTTGAAATCTTATCTACTTTTAACTTCTTTCAGCATTGTGACTTTCCGACTCATAATCGGGGTAACACATTAGATCTTATTATTTCTCCTCTTTTCTCTAATATAAGCAATCTTTCACCTGTTAATCTTCACTTTACTGATCACTACTTTATTTCTTTCACCTTACTTTTTTTTTTTTTTTATAATAGTTTATAGTCCTTTACACCAAGTGTTTTAAGACTGAAATAGCTGTATGTAGGAAGCACCTAAATGCTTCCTGTCGTGGATCTAAGTTTGATCCTTTTAGCTGTCCCTCCTCCTTTATCCAGGCTTGGGACTGGCTCGCAATTAGCGAGGCGGAGTTCCTTTCACCTTACCTCTATCTCAACCTTTAATTAATCTTACTTCAGTCACTAAAAGGTGTTGGTCTAGATTTGATAATATTCAATTTTCAAATTTATTTCTCACCTCTGGGTTTTCTTCTTCTTCTTTCACTGATGTTGATTCCTTTATGGACAATCTCAATCTGACGATTTCATCCATACTGGATACTTTGGTTCCTTTTGAGACGTTTAAGTTTCGACTCTTTTCTAAAAAAAGCTCCTTGGTTTGATCGTGATTGTGTTCTCTTGAAGCAATCTGCACGTAAAGCCGAGCGAGCTTATCGTTCTAAATTGTCTAAGGGTTCTTGGTATGAGTGGCAATACCATCTCAAACAATACCATAACCTCATCTTTACTAAGCATTCTTCCTTTTTGAGAAAATCTATTGTTCTTGCTTCTAGCTCGAGGAATAGGTGGTCTTCTCTTTCTAAACTCCTTAATAAAAAAAAAAAAAAAAAAAAAAAAAAAAAAAAAAAAAAAAAATCTCCTCCTCCTTCTTTTTCTCCTAATGACTATCATAATTTTCTTACCACGAAAATTGAAAGCATCAGATCTTCTAACAATAGTAAAACCCCTATTTTTTCTAAATTCTCTACTGAAACTTTTACTTTTTTCTCTCCTATTACACTTGACTATCTTACTAAACTTATTAACTCTATGTCTTCTTCTACTTGCTCTTTGGATCTCATTCCTACTACTATCTTTAAAGAGCTTTCTTCTGTTCTTTATCCAATTTTACTTGATTTAATTAATCTCTCTTTATCTACATCTGTGTTTCCCTCTGTTCTTAAGTCCTCTTTTATTATCCCTACTATTAAAAATGCCTCTCTTGATCCTTCTTCTCTATCTAGCTATAGGCCTGTCTCTAACCTATCCTTTATCTCTAAAATTATGGAAAGAGTTGTGTATGAGCAAATAAGTGCTTATCTAACTGCTTTCTCACTTCTTCCCTCTTCTCAATCTGGCTTCAGACCTGGCCACTCCACTGAAACTGCTCTACTTAAGCTTCATAATGACCTTATTGTTTCTTCTGACTCTGGCCTCTCTACTCTTCTTCTTTGTCTTGATTATTCATCTGCATTTGATACAGTTGATCACTCACTGTTGTTGGATGTACTTGATAAATCTTTTAATATAATTAGCGATGCTCTCCGGTGGATTAAATCTTATCTATCTGGTAGATATTCCTATGTTTCTATTGAATCTTCTAAATCTACTCCTGTAACTTTGACCTACGGTGTCCCTCAAGGGTCTATTCTTGGTCCTTTACTGTTTATTCTCTATACTTCTGAACTTCCTCATATTATATCTTCTCACTCTCTCAATAGCCAAATGTATGCCGATGACTCCTATGTCTATTCTACTTTCTCTAACTCTTCTCTTGAGTCTGTTCTTAACAAAATAGCTGCCTGCCTTCAATCTATTATATCCTGGAGTTCTTCTATGTGTCTTAAACTTAATCCTGACAAGTTTGAACTAATCTATTTCAACAAGTCCTCTAAATCCCTAAATCCTCTTCCTTTGGTTTTGCCACCACCATCTTCTCTTTCCATTTCTCCTTCTCCCTTGATTCGTAGCTTAGGTTTTCTCTTTGACTCTAACTTGTCGCTAACCCCCCAAATTACTTCTGTTACTAAATCCTGCTACTTTCATCTTCGCCGTATTAAGCAGCTTCGTCCACTTCTGGATGATCCTTCACTGCAACTTCTAGTCTCTTCTCTTGTCCTGTCTCGAATTGACTACTGCAATTCTCTATACTATGGTCTTCCTGACACTACCCTCTATCCTCTCTCTAAAGCCTTCAACTCGGCTGCTCGCTTAGTTTCTCGCACCTCCTACTCCTCTCACATCTCTCCATCTCTTGTTCTTCTCCATTGGCTTCCTCTCAGATATAGGGTGATTTTTAAAATATGTTTAATAATGTACAAAATAAAAAATTGCCTTTCTCCTCTCTACTTAACTAATTTAATACATATCCCTCCTAAGTCTGGTCTTCGTTCTTCTTCTCGTAATCACTCTCGCATCTTCACTATTAAGCATTCTTTTGCTAAACGCTCTTTCTCCTTCTCTGGCCCCTATCTCTGGAACTCTCTTCCTTCTTCTCTTACTAACTCTACTTCTCTCACAGTTTTCCGTCGTGGACTTAAAACATATCTGTTTACCAAGTTCACGACCGAGCGCTATTGAACACTGCGGAAATAGCGCTATAGAAATAATTGATTGATTGATTGATTGATTGAATCAATTGCAAATATTCACAGTTGTGACAATCGTTAATTAAATATGTATGACTTTCGTTATTTATTGGAGTAAAAGACTATAAACTATAATAAAAATAAAAAAAAAGTTATTTATTGGAAAATATTTTTAAAAAATCCCGATATTTTTCGAGATTTTAATCGAGAATGAAATTTTAAGTATCGCCAATTAATATCGATACGAGACTTCTTCCGCAGGCTGTATCGTTTCAATGGTGATACGGGAATCCCGTATCGTTTTGAAATCTCGATTGAATTCGAGATAACGATATCGGGACGCAGATGCTTAGTTCTTATCACCCAATATCTAATATATCGGCTATTTAGAAACTACTGGAAAGATTGATTTTGTTAAAAATCACAAAACATCTTAGCAATAACAACCTCCTCAACACACCCATCAGCATATCGTCAAATGGTTTCGTTCTGCTTGATTTATCTTCAGCAGTTGACACCGTGTACCACGACATTTATTATCGGTATTTGTAATCTTACTTTGTTTTACTGAGCCTGCACTTAACTGGTACTATCTTAATGGTCAAAAATACCGAATAAGGATCGGTGATTCTAGTTTCTCTTTGAGAATTCTGTTGTTCTGTGGTGTTTCTCAGGGATCAGTACTCGGCCCAACTCTCTTTTCAATGCACACCGCAGATCTTCCGGGCATCATGGCTAGCCACGGCCTGCAGTCACACATCTACGCCGATGACAAGAAATTTCACGGCCACTGTGATATCAACACCGTCGGTCTCGGCGTGCGTTGACGATGTTTATCAACGGATGAAGTTGAATCTCTTTCAACTCAATTTTGAGGCGCTAGTAGTAGAGCAGTCGAGCGTTCGTCTGTCGATAGTTAGGTCAACAGTTTGAGCCTCACCGGCGTTACCAACGTAACTCCCTTAAGCAAGGAGTTTATTCGCTTTGCTAAAGGGCTAGGCGCCTATAAATGGCTGTCTTTGCATGGACCCTTAATCGCCTTTGAGCAAGACTTGACTTAAAAAATTTAAAAAAAAAATCAGACGTAATATGATTCAGAACTCGACGTTGGAGTCACCAATCTCCGTCTGCGCCTGTTCGCCTGATAGACAATTGGATTTCACCACAATTATCGGTTTGAGACTTCGGTGTTTTCTTAGACTATGACCTAACTATGCACAATCACGTTAGTCCTACATCACGTGTTTGCTTCTTGATGTTGCATCAGATCAGAGCCATCTCAGCAAGCCACCCGGCATTCGCAACCACAAAACTTGTCACCTTCAGGTTCGTTCCATGATCTTCTGCTACTCAGTTCTAATCAAGCTACCCAAAACTCTAAGTTGTCGGCTACAATCCGTGATCAGGCTTGTGACAAGAAATTACAAACCTGACAACATCACTCCCATCCTCATGGAGCTTCTCTGGCTGAGAATCGAACACAAGATCGAATTAAAGTTTGCACTTCTAGTCTTCGGGTGTTTAGAGAGACGGCTCTTCAGTACCTTACATCAAACATTTTATGCTTACAGAATATGCCAAATCTAAAACGACTCAGATCTTCCTCTTCGTTGCTCCTTCTCGATACGGTCAGATGACTCAGAGGTGCCAGTGATAGATCGTTTGCGGCTGCAGGACGTAAAATCTGGAATCTACATCCGCGTGAGGTCACATCCGCAGTCACAATTAAAGGTTTTAGAAAAACTTTGAAAACGCGTCTGCTCGGTGGCCTTGAAGTTCATTGATTCATTTACGCCACCTTTAAAAAATCGTTCAACATTCATTCATTGATACATACTAAGTTGTATATAGATGGTGCACGCTCAGTTTTTATCTGATCAGTTTCACTGAAGCAAGGCTTAGTTTATGCAAAGTGTGTTAGAAGTATTCACTATGTACAAATTTGAACATTCACTACTTATTTAAAGATTTTACAACATATTAGATGAAGACCAAAATTTCATTGCAATAAAGTCAATCAGCAGTTTTTAAATATTCATTGTTTAAAACGTTTAATAAATTCTACATTCAGCCATTTTTAAAGTCAATGGCAGACTCACCAACTAGCAACTAGTCGCTAAGTTTTTTGCGTTTTTGTAAGTTGGGCTGTTCTTCAAGTCCTGCTCAACCAATTTTAGAATGTTTTGGCTACGTTTTCAGTCCCTTATTGATAATAAAAAATCTGAGTTGAACTTACCGCAAAGACTATCGAAGGCTGCCAAGAGAAGCTTAATATTCAGTAGATTTCAGTAAGTGGGCAACATCTTTAGTCATGAACTCAGCGTCATCGGCGGCGTAACCGGGGGACCGGAGGCCAAACGCCATTTTGGCCCCCCACTTTTGTCAAAAACCTATATTATTTTACAACGAGAGACTCATTGATAGTTTGTCAATTGTTGATATGTTCAGTAAAAATGAAACTTCAAGAACTTTAATGTTACAAGTAGACAAATTATTAAAATTGTATTTAGTTTTTTCAATGTCAACTGCAACATCAGAAAGAAGTGTTTTGGCATTGCGTCGAATTAAAACCTATTTGCGGTCAACCATGACCTAAACTAGATTAAACCATGTCATGTTTTTAACTGTACATAAAGAAAAAACAGACAATCTAAAGTTGTTTTAAATTTGTGAATCTTTTTGTGTGCTGAATGACACAAGAAATAATTTTTCGGCAAATGGTAGTTAAAGTTGCAGTTTGTAGATAACTTTTGTAAACGGTAGCAAAAATATTCATTTATTTGAATCCAGTTAAACAGTTTTTTGTTTCGCGTTCATCTTTGTTTTTCTGTCTATTTTTATGAAGCTTTTTTTTATAACTTTATTGTCCTTAACTGCTTCAAAGACGCCAATCGTTGTGTTGTAGCAGAACACTTTTGAGTTATAGTAAAAGGCGATATAGACTTTTTTGATTGATTGTCAGGACGTGCATAAATTTCACCGCCAAAAGTAAATATATGAGCACATCCAAGATTTCATTCCGACTCGTTTCACTCTCAATTTTTTTTAAATTTAATTTTGAAATTGATGGTTTTATTTGTTTGGGGAAAATTTTTACTTTTTTAACATTTTAATTGTGTTAAAATTTTGTTTTTTTAAATTTTAAAGAAAGTCTGTCCAATCAATTCAAAAAGCTGAATGAATGCATTGTCATCGACAACTCAATGCGCTAAATTATAGCTCGATTGATTGACAAGAAGTATGTTCCTTAACCGTTACAAGATTCAACCGCATTCAAAAAAATGAAATATGGTATTTTATAGAGCGCCTCTCACAAAACTCTGGAGCGCTGATCTTTTACATGCACCACGTAGAGAAACGATTTTACTGGATAAGTTTTCAGATAACTTGGGCTACTAAGCAGCAAGTGTGAGTCGAACCGTGAAGCTCTAACATTCAAGGTTAACACTCTAGCAACTCACTTAACTTTGCAGCAAGCAAGCAAAATGACGCAAGTGATGTTAATAAAAACATGTTAAATAACAAACCGTTACAACAACACCGAATATTTCTAGACGACAAAACGCATTTTTGCATACACATACATTTTACAAAAAACACATATTTTTAAGCAAACACGAGAATTATGTTCAACTTTTATGGATAGAGCCGTACAGATTGTTATTAAACTGCATTCCAATGCAATTTTATTAACCAAATAGTTAAACAATGTTTTAAATGCAAAACAAAACAGCAACCAATTTTTATTGCAAAATATAAAAGAAGTTTTCTCCAAAACAGCAATCCTTATTCACCATCAAACTTTGCCCTTTGTGGTCCTTCCTCCTCCCTTTCAGAATTTTAAACAATTAAAATCACTGTTTTTTGACTTACTAAATAAAAAGAAAGTTGTTAAGTTAAATTTGTTTTTTTTTTAAATTTTGAATAAAAACATTCAGGAGTTTGTATGAAATTTATTCAACCTTTTGTTGCAGAAAAATTATGAAAATGCTATTTTTTAACAAGTCCGTTTTAAAATAATAAAATCCTGGTTAATCCGAGTTCCACGTTCAAACATTAGGATAAGATGCAAAGCTCGCAATGCCACAGTAGTTGTTTCTGTTTCTTGGCATTCTGATGTATCCACTTTCACCCCAATTTGGGCCCCAACTACAAATGGTGTGGGAAAAAAAGATTTACACAAATAGAAAAAAACCATCATTTGAAGAGCTAAGAACAAAAACAAACCTATTTTTTACAATCCAATAATCTCTTCCATTCTCGCTTCCGTATCCAACAACCAGAACACCGTGGTCAAGATCAGTAGAGCTGCACGAAGGCTCTTCGTAGATTCCTGAACATGTTTGTAAAATAAATTGTTAAAATGTATTTAAAATACAAACAGACCATTGCAATAATCGTTTTTGTTTCAACTTTTAAATTTTCTTTTTGTTTATTTTATTTCAAAAATCCCGTTGAAATAACAATTAATTAACTATAAAAATAGTAAATATGTTTTTAATAATTTTTTATTACTGTAAAACTAAACTTTAATAAGCCACTTTTTGAGGACATTAAATAATAACCAATTTTATAAAAATTGAGTGTTATATTTATACTATACGAAAACACATCATTTTTTTATTTTTACAAACATAGAGAGGTCGCCAAACAAAATCTCAAATAGTAAAATAATTCTGGCAAGAGAAGTTGTATATTAAACACTTAGTAAAAGAACTTTCTTTAAGCAAATTGGCTAAATAATTGAATCGTATATAAAAAAAAACAATCGGCCATTGGTACACACATTTTATTAAAATTTTGTATTGATAAGTCCTATCTAATAAATATTTGTTTAATAAGTTTCCTAAATTTGCGGATTATCAAAACAGCTTACCTGATTTGTAGTCATTGAAAGATCGGTGGCCTGCGTCGATAGCCACTGAAATTGGTCCAACTGTGGCTACAGCTTCCATCAGCTGCTGTTCATCGCCTTGTTTTACGTCAGTATAACCGGTTATCGTAGTACCAATTGACTGGCTATTGAACCTACATTCGTCTTCCTGCAAGGATTAAACAACGCTTAAATGACAACGCAGAAGATAGAAAATAATCATAAAAAGTATTGCACAGTAAGTAATTATTACTTTTGTAAAGGAAAGTAAGTACAAAAAAGAATAAGAATAAATATTAGAAATTTACAGTGGCACGATAAGGATAAGACTCTTCTGTATCAATTCCTTTATTTTCTTTCACATATTCAAACGCGTCATCCATCAGACCTCCGCTACATCCTTCATTTCCAAACTTTCTTGAGCAATCAACCAAATTCTGTTCGCTCAATGAAATCATTTTACCAGTTGCTCTGAAGTGCTGTCCTTCCATTGATCCAGTCTAAGTTTAAATAAAATTTGAAAATTATAAAAAAAAGTTTGTTTTTTTTGTTCAACTTGTGAAAATAATAGAAAAAAACAGTTTAAACTTACGGCGCTGAATGCCCAACACGATCCACAACCTCCCTAAAAATAGAAAACACCAACGTGACAACACTTTCAACTAAAGAATCTAAATTACTTAAAACCCATTTAATATTTTAATATAAAAAAATAATAAATTGATACATCAATTTATAAGTGGTCATTAATGGTCATTAAACACTAATTTATTTTTTTTACAAAACTTACTTGATCTTTGACTTCAGTGACGTATCCTTTTGTTCTCCAGTCAACTTCATCGGGCAGTGTGAAAGTTTGAAGTGGTCTCATAAATTTGCTACCTTTTCTCGTGTAGTTGGCAGGAAGTTTGAAACCGTTCATCATATTACTGACTTCTTCAGTCGTCTGTTGGGGTTAATTATAAATATATTAAAAACAATTACTTGTAATAACTATTTAATTTAAATATATAACAATTATTTACCATATCTGAAAACCTATTAATGGCAGTTGTGAATGACTTCAAGCCTCTAGAGTGTTCAATGTTGTGAACTTTAACCCTTCTTAAACTTTCTGCAAATATGGCTTTTCTTGCTGATTCATCATTTGCAGACATAAAGTTGCGACCTGTTTATGTAATGTGAATTTTTTTTAATTTGATAAAATATTGAACTTGAATAAATAAATTTTAAGTAATTAATTTCAATTAAATGTTATCCATCAAACCGTATGTCTGCTTGAAAGCTGTCCACTCCTGCTCCAGATTCAACTCATCATCAAAGTAAGGATGAGAAAAACTCAAGGCAACTGTCAACAAAAAGCAGACGACGAAAAGTAATTTCATTTTTTGATGACAAGAAGAAACCACACTCAGAAAACCAGTTAGTTAGTCTCCTGGGAACTGATTGATAACACTGTATTTCATCTTTTTATATACTCATCGTTTTTGATAAATTTCAAATGACTAGATCTTGTGATAGTCTGTATTCATATGACATGTTTGTGACATAATTTGAAAATTAGCCTTGTTCGTTTATTCATTTCAGTAATACCTTTTGCATCTGGTGTTAAATCTGATATATGGGTATCTAATTTACCAATTAGAAAAGTAACCTTTAAAGAACACATTAGTTACACACACGTGAGTGAGACGCAGCACTCAAATGCGGCCACAGAGATAAAAATATATCATCTTCAACCACATTATTATTCGTATATACTCAGCTACTGCCACGCTGCCCGAGACATTTCGAACTCTCTTCCTCCGGACATCAGTGACTCCCCAAACATCCTTTTTATTTTGTAAATCGTTTTTTGATGGTGGTAAGTCTATAAAATAAGTAGATATTTTAATTTTATTTTTAATTTATAATTTTGTTTATTAAAATTTGTAAACATGTCGATTAAGCCCTTTATTTCAATTTTATTCCAAATGATTTCCTCGCGGCTCTTAACGTCTCATCATCCTTAAAGTTATGAAGTTTTTGATGTTGACAGGGCCGCGGCAATGTTGGTACGATTTAGCACTGAAATCTATCCTCAATTAACCGATTGTCGTTAATCAGTTAATCATAGAGAATCGCATCAACAAAATCCAGAGACGACGAAATATTTCTCTCTTTTTCTCTCTCACTTTTTTTCTCTTTCTTTCTTTCTCTCTCTTATTAACTTGCTCCCCAACAAACAGTGCTTTCATGATCCTATTTTTTTTTATAATAGTTTATAATCCTTTACACCAGGTGTTTTAAGACTGTAATAGCTGTATGTAGAAAGCGCCTAAGTACTTCCTGTCGTGGATCATAATTTGATCCTTTTAACTTTTTCCTCCTCCTTTCTCCAGGCTTGGGACTGGCTTGCAAAAGCAAGGCGGAGTTTCATGACCCTATAACTACGTGGCTCTTATATTTTGTCAAACTTTTTAATAAATCACTCATTGACGGTGTGTTCTTTCAATCTTTTAAAACATCTTATATAACCCATATTCTCAAAAACTTAAACTTCGACAGCGGCGATACTAGTTCTTATTAAGCTTCTGCGTCCCGTTATTTTTTTGGAACGATACGATACGATACGATTTCTGAAATTTGCCTCGAATTAAACGATACGATACGAGACGCTTCGACCAATAACGATACGATATCGATACGATACGATACGATTTCGGGATCTCGACTGAAGCGGAAATTTTGCCTAGAGATAACATAGAATGATGAACTATACGCGACAGACAATATTAATAACTACATTAAAGAAATTCATTGAAAAAAAATATATAAATATTAAAAAATTTCATAATTTATAAAAATTTATTAAATTTAATTTTTTTTTACAACTTGAAATAAGTTTCATTTGTTTAGTTTCGGTACATCTATTTGTCTAAATTTAGACTCTAAATAAAATGCTACCGCCGATAGAAAGTATTTATTTACTTTATTTAGTGACGCGGCATGATAATGATGACAAACACGAGAAAGTGCCTCTATGCAAGAATTAAAAAAGTGAAAAAACCCAGCGTGTTTATTTATAGGCGATGGCGAATGCGGTTAGCAATAGCAAGAAAGAAGCTGAGAAAGTTTCGAATTCCAGCTGCAGACGATACGGGCTACGGCACTGTCGTGCACACTACAGGTGGCACACACATACTCACACACAACCAAGAATATCATCGAGATTATAAAGATATATCTTAGATGAGCTACTATTACGGTCAATTACGGATATCGAAACATTAAAATAATCATTCCAATTCTATGTAACAAATTTGAAAAAATAAGTTTATCAAACAGACTAAACCAAAACATAAACATAGAATGATCATTACTATTACATTACTCATTATTCTCATTAATAATAATAGTCATCGATGTCAGCGAGTACGATTGCCTTGTAGGGCTTGTAATATCAGTAGTATGCAGAGCTCGACTAGCAGCAGAGGCGTGGGTTCAGCAAAATGTTGAGGGGGGCAAAGATTTTTCAAATTTAACCCAGAGAATCTTCAAACAAAAATGACTATCCGAATATACATTTGTATGTTGTTATTTTATGTAAAACATCAAATTAGTTAAAAACAGTTAAAAAATTTAACTTTTATTTGATATTGAATGCAGACAAAAAACGCAATTATGAATGTAACAAAGGGTATCGCGTTCTTTCAATTTTGCAAAATTGTCCACTGAATCATCAAGATCAAATAGACTAAAGGTACTAGAAAATTGGAAAATAATAGCAGATATTTAACTAATTGGATATTAATCAACAACTGTCAACAAGTATGATAAATACTGTTTTCATCAACTGATCTAAATACTCAAGTGTGTGTGAGCTAATAAAAATAATTTAAAAGGAATTGGAAAAAGCTTGGTAAGAAAGTTTAAACAACCGGGTAGGATAAGAATAATGCTAATCGTTCGTCAAGCTAGGACAGATACACGGGGCTAAAGCTCATGCGAGTTCGATCGGATGGACCGAAGACACTAAAAGAAAAATATTAGCAGGGATATAACTAGGTAGATATAATTAAAAAAGTATGATAAATACTGCTTTTATCAACTAATCTAAATACTCAATCATGGGTGAGCTAGAAATGATATTTTTTTATTTGGTGGAAAAATCTTGAGGGGGGCCGTTGCCCCCCTCAGCCCTCCCCAATCCACGCCTCTGACTAGCAGCCTAAGAGGAGCGTGGCTTTTTTGCTGCGGGTTCCCAGACTAAAAATAGTAAATAAAGGGGCTACAGGCTGTCTGGAAAACCGAATTTAAAGTGGGGATGATAATAGTTATAAACTTCTGTCAATAGGTAGATTAATTAATCAATGTTGATGAATCAACAGATTTTATGTTTTTTAGCGCCGTGGTGTCATGGCGTTTCGGCTCGTGAGCGAAGTTAAATTTGAATTGTTTTATTGTTTCACGTGGAAACTGTGAGTTTTTCTTCTTTTCTTCTGTATTCCCTTTTCTAAACTTTTCTTTCTCTAATAATGTACTCTAGGGATTTCTTATTAAGCCTCTCTCAATCTTCTACTCTGCCCACTCGCACTGTTCGCCGTAAGATTTATTATCTTGATATTCTTAACCTAAATTATATTAGGAAATTTAAACGTATTGCTAAGTGCAACTCTTCTTTCTCTGATCTCTCTATATCAAATCCTCTTCTTAAAATAAACAATCTTAAAACTAATAATAGTCATAATAATAATAATAATAATAATAATAATAATAATAATCCTAGTTCTAGCCTTAATATAGCCACCCTTAATATTCGTTCTCTAAATAATAAATCACTCTTTATCTCTGACCTAGCCCTGTCTAACTATCTTGATCTCTTTCTCCTGACTGAGACCTGGCATGAATCTGCTTCTTCTCCTTCTCTCCTTGCTTCTGTTCCTACTGGCTTCTCTTTTGTTGAGCAGGCTAGGCCTCCTACTAATCCTTTTTCTGCTCAACATTCTTCCTATGGTGGCATATGCCTTCTCTTCAAGTCTTCCTATTCTGTCTCTCTCAATTCTTCTACTAAATTCTCATCTTTTGAATGCCTCTTTACTTCTGTTAAAATTAATTCTTTTAAGTTCAATTTAATAGGTATCTATAGGCCTCCTAAATGCTCTAAACCACAATTTCTGGAGGATTTCTACAACCTTTCTGAATCTCTCTTCTCTCTATCTACTCCTTCTTTTATCATTGGGGATTTTAATATTCCTATTAATAAAACTAAGGACTCTTTTGTTTCTCAATTTCTTGAAATCTTATCTACTTTTAACTTCTTTCAGCATTGTGACTTTCCGACTCATAATCGGGGTAACACATTAGATCTTATTATTTCTCCTCTTTTCTCTAATATAAGCAATCTTTCACCTGTTAATCTTCACTTTACTGATCACTACTTTATTTCTTTCACCTTACCTCTATCTCAACCTTTAATTAATCTTACTTCAGTCACTAAAAGGTGTTGGTCTAGATTTGATAATATTCAATTTTCAAATTTATTTCTCACCTCTGGGTTTTCTTCTTCTTCTTTCACTGATGTTGATTCCTTTATGGACAATCTCAATCTGACGATTTCATCCATACTGGATACTTTGGTTCCTTTTGAGACGTTTAAGTTTCGACTCTTTTCTAAAAAAGCTCCTTGGTTTGATCGTGATTGTGTTCTCTTGAAGCAATCTGCACGTAAAGCCGAGCGAGCTTATCGTTCTAAATTGTCTAAGGGTTCTTGGTATGAGTGGCAATACCATCTCAAACAATACCATAACCTCATCTTTACTAAGCATTCTTCCTTTTTGAGAAAATCTATTGTTCTTGCTTCTAGCTCGAGGAATAGGTGGTCTTCTCTTTCTAAACTCCTTAATAAAAAATCTCCTCCTCCTTCTTTTTCTCCTAATGACTATCATAATTTTCTTACCACGAAAATTGAAAGCATCAGATCTTCTAACAATAGTAAAACCCCTATTTTTTCTAAATTCTCTACTGAAACTTTTACTTTTTTCTCTCCTATTACACTTGACTATCTTACTAAACTTATTAACTCTATGTCTTCTTCTACTTGCTCTTTGGATCTCATTCCTACTACTATCTTTAAAGAGCTTTCTTCTGTTCTTTATCCAATTTTACTTGATTTAATTAATCTCTCTTTATCTACATCTGTGTTTCCCTCTGTTCTTAAGTCCTCTTTTATTATCCCTACTATTAAAAATGCCTCTCTTGATCCTTCTTCTCTATCTAGCTATAGGCCTGTCTCTAACCTATCCTTTATCTCTAAAATTATGGAAAGAGTTGTGTATGAGCAAATAAGTGCTTATCTAACTGCTTTCTCACTTCTTCCCTCTTCTCAATCTGGCTTCAGACCTGGCCACTCCACTGAAACTGCTCTACTTAAGCTTCATAATGACCTTATTGTTTCTTCTGACTCTGGCCTCTCTACTCTTCTTCTTTGTCTTGATTATTCATCTGCATTTGATACAGTTGATCACTCACTGTTGTTGGATGTACTTGATAAATCTTTTAATATAATTAGCGATGCTCTCCGGTGGATTAAATCTTATCTATCTGGTAGATATTCCTATGTTTCTATTGAATCTTCTAAATCTACTCCTGTAACTTTGACCTACGGTGTCCCTCAAGGGTCTATTCTTGGTCCTTTACTGTTTATTCTCTATACTTCTGAACTTCCTCATATTATATCTTCTCACTCTCTCAATAGCCAAATGTATGCCGATGACTCCTATGTCTATTCTACTTTCTCTAACTCTTCTCTTGAGTCTGTTCTTAACAAAATAGCTGCCTGCCTTCAATCTATTATATCCTGGAGTTCTTCTATGTGTCTTAAACTTAATCCTGACAAGTTTGAACTAATCTATTTCAACAAGTCCTCTAAATCCCTAAATCCTCTTCCTTTGGTTTTGCCACCACCATCTTCTCTTTCCATTTCTCCTTCTCCCTTGATTCGTAGCTTAGGTTTTCTCTTTGACTCTAACTTGTCGCTAACCCCCCAAATTACTTCTGTTACTAAATCCTGCTACTTTCATCTTCGCCGTATTAAGCAGCTTCGTCCACTTCTGGATGATCCTTCACTGCAACTTCTAGTCTCTTCTCTTGTCCTGTCTCGAATTGACTACTGCAATTCTCTATACTATGGTCTTCCTGACACTACCCTCTATCCTCTCTCTAAAGCCTTCAACTCGGCTGCTCGCTTAGTTTCTCGCACCTCCTACTCCTCTCACATCTCTCCATCTCTTGTTCTTCTCCATTGGCTTCCTCTCAGATATAGGGTGATTTTTAAAATATGTTTAATAATGTACAAAATAAAAAATTGCCTTTCTCCTCTCTACTTAACTAATTTAATACATATCCCTCCTAAGTCTGGTCTTCGTTCTTCTTCTCGTAATCACTCTCGCATCTTCACTATTAAGCATTCTTTTGCTAAACGCTCTTTCTCCTTCTCTGGCCCCTATCTCTGGAACTCTCTTCCTTCTTCTCTTACTAACTCTACTTCTCTCACAGTTTTCCGTCGTGGACTTAAAACATATCTGTTTACCAAGTTCACGACCGAGCGCTATTGAACACTGCGGAAATAGCGCTATATAAATAATTGATTGATTGATTGATTGATTGAATCAATTGCAAATATTCACAGTTGTGACAATCGTTAATTAAATATGTATGACTTTCGTTATTTATTGGAGTAAAAGACTATAAACTATAATAAAAAAAAAAAAAAAGTTATTTATTGGAAAATATTTTTAAAAAATCCCGATATTTTTCGAGATTTTAATCGAGAATGAAATTTTAAGTATCGCCAATTAATATCGATACGAGACTTCTTCCGCAGGCTGTATCGTTTCAATGGTGATACGGGAATCCCGTATCGTTTTGAAATCTCGATTGAATTCGAGATAACGATATCGGGACGCAGATGCTTAGTTCTTATCACCCAATATCTAATATATCGGCTATTTAGAAACTACTGGAAAGATTGATTTTGTTAAAAATCACAAAACATCTTAGCAATAACAACCTCCTCAACACACCCATCAGCATATCGTCAAATGGTTTCGTTCTGCTTGATTTATCTTCAGCAGTTGACACCGTGTACCACGACATTTATTATCGGTATTTGTAATATTACTTTGTTTTACTGAGCCTGCACTTAACTGGTACTATCTTAATGGTCAAAAATACCGAATAAGGATCGGTGATTCTAGTTTCTCTTTGAGAATTCTGTTGTTCTGTGGTGTTTCTCAGGGATCAGTACTCGGCCCAACTCTCTTTTCAATGCACACCGCAGATCTTCCGGGCATCATGGCTAGCCACGGCCTGCAGTCACACATCTACGCCGATGACAAGAAATTTCACGGCCACTGTGATATCAACACCGTCGGTCTCGGCGTGCGTTGACGATGTTTATCAACGGATGAAGTTGAATCTCTTTCAACTCAATTTTGAGGCGCTAGTAGTAGAGCAGTCGAGCGTTCGTCTGTCGATAGTTAGGTCAACAGTTTGAGCCTCACCGGCGTTACCAACGTAACTCCCTTAAGCAAGGAGTTTATTCGCTTTGCTAAAGGGCTAGGCGCCTATAAATGGCTGTCTTTGCATGGACCCTTAATCGCCTTTGAGCAAGACTTGACTTAAAAAATTTAAAAAAAAAATCAGACGTAATATGATTCAGAACTCGACGTTGGAGTCACCAATCTCCGTCTGCGCCTGTTCGCCTGATAGACAATTGGATTTCACCACAATTATCGGTTTGAGACTTCGGTGTTTTCTTAGACTATGACCTAACTATGCACAATCACGTTAGTCCTACATCACGTGTTTGCTTCTTGATGTTGCATCAGATCAGAGCCATCTCAGCAAGCCACCCGGCATTCGCAACCACAAAACTTGTCACCTTCAGGCTCGTTCCATGATCTTCTGCTACTCAGTTCTAATCAAGCTACCCAAAACTCTAAGTTGTCGGCTACAATCCGTGATCAGGCTTGTGACAAGAAATTACAAACCTGACAACATCACTCCCATCCTCATGGAGCTTCTCTGGCTGAGAATCGAACACAAGATCGAATTAAAGTTTGCACTTCTAGTCTTCGGGTGTTTAGAGAGACGGCTCTTCAGTACCTTACATCAAACATTTTATGCTTACAGAATATGCCAAATCTAAAACGACTCAGATCTTCCTCTTCGTTGCTCCTTCTCGATACGGTCAGATGACTCAGAGGTGCCAGTGATAGATCGTTTGCGGCTGCAGGACGTAAAATCTGGAATCTACATCCGCGTGAGGTCACATCCGCAGTCACAATTAAAGGTTTTAGAAAAACTTTGAAAACGCGTCTGCTCGGTGGCCTTGAAGTTCATTGATTCATTTACGCCACCTTTAAAAAATCGTTCAACATTCATTCATTGATACATACTAAGTTGTATATAGATGGTGCACGCTCAGTTTTTATCTGATCAGTTTCACTGAAGCAAGGCTTAGTTTATGCAAAGTGTGTTAGAAGTATTCACTATGTACAAATTTGAACATTCACTACTTATTTAAAGATTTTACAACATATTAGATGAAGACCAAAATTTCATTGCAATAAAGTCAATCAGCAGTTTTTAAATATTCATTGTTTAAAACGTTTAATAAATTCTACATTCAGCCATTTTTAAAGTCAATGGCAGACTCACCAACTAGCAACTAGTCGCTAAGTTTTTTGCGTTTTTGTAAGTTGGGCTGTTCTTCAAGTCCTGCTCAACCAATTTTAGAATGTTTTGGCTACGTTTTCAGTCCCTTATTGATAATAAAAAATCTGAGTTGAACTTACCGCAAAGACTATCGAAGGCTGCCAAGAGAAGCTTAATATTCAGTAGATTTCAGTAAGTGGGCAACATCTTTAGTCATGAACTCAGCGTCATCGGCGGCGTAACCGGGGGACCGGAGGCCAAACGCCATTTTGGCCCCCCACTTTTGTCAAAAACCTATATTATTTTACAACGAGAGACTCATTGATAGTTTGTCAATTGTTGATATGTTCAGTAAAAATGAAACTTCAAGAACTTTAATGTTACAAGTAGACAAATTATTAAAATTGTATTTAGTTTTTTCAATGTCAACTGCAACATCAGAAAGAAGTGTTTTGGCATTGCGTCGAATTAAAACCTATTTGCGGTCAACCATGACCTAAACTAGATTAAACCATGTCATGTTTTTAACTGTACATAAAGAAAAAACAGACAATCTAAAGTTGTTTTAAATTTGTGAATCTTTTTGTGTGCTGAATGACACAAGAAATAATTTTTCGGCAAATGGTAGTTAAAGTTGCAGTTTGTAGATAACTTTTGTAAACGGTAGCAAAAATATTCATTTATTTGAATCCAGTTAAACAGTTTTTTGTTTCGCGTTCATCTTTGTTTTTCTGTCTATTTTTATGAAGCTTTTTTTTATAACTTTATTGTCCTTAACTGCTTCAAAGACGCCAATCGTTGTGTTGTAGCAGAACACTTTTGAGTTATAGTAAAAGGCGATATAGACTTTTTTGATTGATTGTCAGGACGTGCATAAATTTCACCGCCAAAAGTAAATATATGAGCACATCCAAGATTTCATTCCGACTCGTTTCACTCTCAATTTTTTTTAAATTTAATTTTGAAATTGATGGTTTTATTTGTTTGGGGAAAATTTTTACTTTTTTAACATTTTAATTGTGTTAAAATTTTGTTTTTTTAAATTTTAAAGAAAGTCTGTCCAATCAATTCAAAAAGCTGAATGAATGCATTGTCATCGACAACTCAATGCGCTAAATTATAGCTCGATTGATTGACAAGAAGTATGTTCCTTAACCGTTACAAGATTCAACCGCATTCAAAAAAATGAAATATGGTATTTTATAGAGCGCCTCTCACAAAACTCTGGAGCGCTGATCTTTTACATGCACCACGTAGAGAAACGATTTTACTGGATAAGTTTTCAGATAACTTGGGCTACTAAGCAGCAAGTGTGAGTCGAACCGTGAAGCTCTAACATTCAAGGTTAACACTCTAGCAACTCACTTAACTTTGCAGCAAGCAAGCAAAATGACGCAAGTGATGTTAATAAAAACATGTTAAATAACAAACCGTTACAACAACACCGAATATTTCTAGACGACAAAACGCATTTTTGCATACACATACATTTTACAAAAAACACATATTTTTAAGCAAACACGAGAATTATGTTCAACTTTTATGGATAGAGCCGTACAGATTGTTATTAAACTGCATTCCAATGCAATTTTATTAACCAAATAGTTAAACAATGTTTTAAATGCAAAACAAAACAGCAACCAATTTTTATTGCAAAATATAAAAGAAGTTTTCTCCAAAACAGCAATCCTTATTCACCATCAAACTTTGCCCTTTGTGGTCCTTCCTCCTCCCTTTCAGAATTTTAAACAATTAAAATCACTGTTTTTTGACTTACTAAATAAAAAGAAAGTTGTTAAGTTAAATTTGTTTTTTTTTTAAATTTTGAATAAAAACATTCAGGAGTTTGTATGAAATTTATTCAACCTTTTGTTGCAGAAAAATTATGAAAATGCTATTTTTTAACAAGTCCGTTTTAAAATAATAAAATCCTGGTTAATCCGAGTTCCACGTTCAAACATTAGGATAAGATGCAAAGCTCGCAATGCCACAGTAGTTGTTTCTGTTTCTTGGCATTCTGATGTATCCGCTTTCACCCCAATTTGGGCCCCAACTACAAATGGTGTGGGAAAAAAAGATTTACACAAATAGAAAAAAACCATCATTTGAAGAGCTAAGAACAAAAACAAACCTATTTTTTACAATCCAATAATCTCTTCCATTCTCGCTTCCGTATCCAACAACCAGAACACCGTGGTCAAGATTAGTAGAGCTGCACGAAGGCTCTTCGTAAATTCCTGAACATGTTTGTAAAAAAATTGTTAAAATATATTTAAAATACAAACAGACCATTGCAATAATTGTTTTTGTTTCAACTTTTAATTTTTCTTTCTGTTTATTTTATTTCAAAAATCCCGTTGAAATAACAATTAACTAACTATAAAAATTGTAAATAGGTTTTTAATAATTTTTTATTACAGTAAAACTAAACTTTAATAAACCACTTTTTGAAGACATTAAATAATAACCCACTTTATAAAAATCGAATGTAACATTTATACTATAAGATAGCACATCATTTTTTATTTTTACAAACATAGAGAGGTCGCCAAACAATATCTCAAATAGTAAAATAATTCTGGCAAGAGAAGTTGTATATTAAACACTTAGTAAAAGCACTTTCTTTAAGCAAATTGGCTAAATAATTGAATCGTATATAAAAAAAAACAATCGGCCATTGGTACACACATTTTATTAAAATTTTGTATTGATAAGTCCTATCTAATAAATATTTGTTTAATAAGTTTCCTAAATTTGCGGATTATCAAAACAGCTTACCTGATTTGTAGTCATTGAAAGATCGGTGGCCTGCATCGATAGCCACTGAAATTGGTCCAACTGTGGCTACAGCTTCCATCAGCTGCTGTTCATCGCCTTGTTTTACGTCAGTATAACCGGTTATCGTAGTACCAATTGACTGGCTATTGAACCTACATTCGTCTTCCTGCAAGGATTAAACAACGCTTAAATGACAACGCAGAAAATAGAAAATAATCATAAAAAGTATTGCACAGTAAGTAATTATTACTTTTGTAAAGGAAAGTAAGTACAAAAAAGAATAAGAATAAATATTAGAAATTTACAGCCGCACGATAAGGATAAGACTCTTCTGTATCAATTCCTTTATTTTCTTTCACATATTCAAACGCGTCATCCATCAGACCTCCGCTACATCCTTCATTTCCAAACTTTCTTGAGCAATCAACCAAATTCTGTTCGCTCAATGAAACCATTTTACCAGTTGCTCTGAAGTGCTGTCCTTCCATTGATCCAGTCTAAGTTTAAATAAAATTTGAAAATTATAAAAAAAAGTTTGTTTTTTTTTGTTCAACTTGTGAAAATAATAGAAAAAAAACAGTTTAAACTTACGGCGCTGAATGCCCAACACGATCCACAACCTCCCTAAAAATAGAAAACGCCAACGTGACAACACTTTCAACTAAAGAATCTAAAATACTTAAAACCCATTTAATATTTTAATATAAAAAAATAATAAATTGATACTTCAATTTATAAGTGGTCATTAATGGTCATTAAACACTAATTTATTTATTTTTACAAAACTAACTTGATCTTTGACTTCAGTGACGTATCCTTTTGTTCTCCAGTCAACTTCATCGGGCAGTGTGAAAGTTTGAAGTGGTTTCATAAATTTGCTACCTTTTCTCGTGTAGTTGGCAGGAAGTTTGAAACCGTTCATCATTCTACTGATCTCTTCAGTCGTCTGTTGGGGTTAATTAAAAATATATTAAAAACAATTAATTGTAATAACTTTTTAATTCAAATAATATAACAATTATTTACCATATCTGAAAACCTATTAATTGCAATTGTAAATGACTTCAAGCCTCTGGAGTGTTCAATGTTGTGAACTTTAACCCTTCTTAAACTTTCTGCAAATATGGCTTTTCTTGCTGATTCATCATTTGCAGACATAAAGTTGCGACCTGTTTATATAATTGGTATCAATTTTTGTAATACTTTAAATAATTAATTTTAATTAAATGTAAACTATCAAACGGTGTTGGCTAAGCGGTAAAGCATTCGCCTGTCACCTTGTAGGTCGGCGGTTCGAATCTCACTGGTGTCACCATCGTAGCTCCCTTAAGCAAGGAGTTTACACGCATTGCTCAGGTTGAGTGTCTCGCGGGGTTAACTAACTCCTTTCACTAACCTTAAAAAAAAAAAAAAAAAAAAAAAAAAAAAACCGTATGTCTGCTTGAAAGCTGTCCACTCTTGCTCCAAATTTAATTCATTGTTAAAGTAAGGATGGGAAACACTCAAGGCCACTATCCACGAGAAGCAGACGACGAAAAGTAACTTCATTTTGATGACAAGAAGAACAAACACTCAGAAAACCAGTCAGTTAGTTTCCTGGGGACAGAACTGATTGATATGGCCTAAACTGCTACTTATATACTTCAATCTTCGTCATTTCAAATGTGTCCGTCTTGTGATCATGTCATATGACGACACCACAACATGTAGTCATATATTCACTAATTAACTCATTAACTTCTTGTTTCAACAACGCAATTATATTTGCTGTCAATCTGGCTGATACGGTCATTTGATTAAAATCAACATCTCTATTTTCAAGAAATGTTTTGTTGTACCCACTTGACCCACGCGGTAATGTCAGTCAGTTGTTGAACTTTGATTGAAAAGATTTGTGTTTCAGCATTGAATTAAGATTTTTATCAATGCAAATTGATAAATTTTGAAGGTAATTTTTATTATAGCTTAAATTTAATAAAACATTCAAAAAAATGTAAAGAAAATGACAAAAATGTCTGCATGATTTGACAAAATGAAACTACATACGTCAGAGTCAGAGGATGCTGAGTTGGATTATTGAGAACGTGGGTGTCGTAGTCTGAGGGAAATGTCCAGTGTCTAAGTGGTTCAAATAGTTTCATGGTATAACTAATAAAGATAGTAATACTGATTATGATTATGACGATCATGATGATAGTAATAATAATAATAATAATAATAATAATAATAATAATAATAATAATAATAATAATAATAATAATAATAATAATAATAATAATAATAATAATAATAATAATAATAATAATAATAATAATAATAATAATAATAATAATAATAATAATAATAATAATAATAATAATAATAATAATAATAATAATAATAATAATAATAATAATAATAATAATAGTAATAATAATAATAATAATAATAATAATAATAATAATAATAATAATAATAATAATAATAATAATAATAATAATAATAATAACAATAATAATAATAATAATAATAATAATAATAATAATAATAATAATAATAATAATAATATTAATAATAATAATAATAACAGAAAAAAATAGCGACAAGGCTGAACTTTAATGTTAATTTTTTTAGTCATTAACTTGTATTTGTCTATAAAAACAGCCGGAATGATTTCTTTGCTACGTTGTTCTGTGTTGTGTTTTTATGGCTTGCATAGGCGTAGAGCTGGGAAGAATAGGGCCAGTTGCCCCCGTACCCAGTCAATATATTGCCCTCTCCGTAAGATTGTCGCCCCCTCCCCAAATATAAAGTAGTAGACATTCTAGACATTTTAGAGAAACATTTGTAAAAATGAGCTATGACTTTTACCCGGCCATCAGCTATTTCTAAAGAAAAGGTTGTGAACACTTTTTTGAAAATGAGTTACCACTACTCTTGTCATCGGTTATTTTTGGAGAACAAATTAAGTACTTTTTAAAGATAGTTTTCGTAACACAACCCCCCCCCCCCCGTTTTTTAACTTTTTCTGGAATTTGCCCCCCTCTCCCGGGACAATGACAATCAATGATGGCTCGAAACGAGTTTGTTTATAATTTGTAAATTTTTATTATTTTTTTATTTTTGCTGTTTTACCGGTCCGACCAGCGAAGAGGCGACCGAAAGCATTCATTGGCTCGGTTTCTCTCAACCCCCCCCCCTGATTTTTTTCAATTTTTTTAATCATAATTTAATAATTTTTAAGCTTGAACAGCTGGATGTATGGACAGTTTGGAGGTGCTTGCTGATTTTAACGGACGGCAATTGTATACAAATAAAAGTTTTAAAATATTATTCAATATGGCTTCTGGTAATAATGCTGTACTGCTAGGTTCGTCGTACAAAAAAACTTGAATGCTAATTGAACAAAATAAAAAATGTATTTTTACGGTTTTAATAACTTCTATGCAACATGGAGTTTATTGGTGCTTAACAGTAGGTACGTCCTGAAAATAGTGAAAGGAGCGGAGCCTGGGTGAACAGATTTCCGTGCCGAAAATGCCAAAACTAAAAGTAGATTTATACCAAAGTTATGCAAAAAAGGAGCAAAACTGCGCAGTACAAAGGAAATGAGTCGCTTCGGAGAAAACTTAGTAGTTAAAATGATTTAGAGCTTTATTGATTGTTGATGATCTGAATGTTTTTTGGTCATAAAAAATCCATCTGCCTGCCTTCACGAGCAGTTGACTGAAATTATTATTATCCGACTGCCTCTAGCGACTGTCTCAAAAATAGATTTTCAGTTTCTTGAACCAAATCTTTTACCGTTCATTCTTGTCGATCTCAAACTAATTTGCATTGTGATAACAGATGCCGACGAGTTACTTATTAAATTCATCAATTTCCGACTTGTCAGAAAAGAATTGAACATTCAAGAGTTCCTGAAGTGATCACCAGGGTTCCGTTTAGAAAAGCAACCGGCCGCCGTTACAGTCTTTTACCAAAATGAGAGCAATTTATTCAGAAATTCTGCCAGGATTAAAGGAAAATTATTTTATACTTTTTAGTGCGCAAGAAAACGTCGTTTTTTTATAAAATGTATGTTTTATTATGTAAAAATTATTTTTTACTTTTTAGTTTTGAAGGGTGAAATTTTGTAGTAATTTGAGCTTTTATATTAAATATATTGTGGCGATGTTTATAGAGATTTTAAAACGGGTTTTCATTATTTGAAAGTTATTACAACGTTTTTCTTAATTGAGTTTTCCTACAAATAGAGAAAACAATATTGTTATCTGGCTTATTTTCAATAAAAACTAGGTGCCATTACAGTTTAGTCAATATAATTTTCTGAAGTAAACAAACAGCTGCGCGGTTTTAACGCAAATAAAAGTTTTTATTTAAAATTATTAATTATAAGCCATTTGATAATAATAATTCTTTTATCTAATTGCAGAAAATTCAATAATCTAACTAAGCAGTCCATTTAGTTGGAGCAGTTTTGAAGTAGCGACTTTCGAAACTAATCGCCATATTTAATTTTATTTTGCAGAAAATGCTTAAGAAACTCTTTAAATCATGATTAAAATGGTAGAATATTGAATTTTCATCGAGTTCAGAGCTATATTACAAGTTTCAGAGCTGTGGCTTGTGGGAAAATGGTCCAAAATTTGACTGCAAAATTTCGTGGAAAAACAGATAAAAAAGTGACTTAAGAAAAATGTTGTAATAAAATAAAATAAAAAAGCTACCATAGTGCCGATGGTGTCTACTTTTCAACAACGTGGACGGGCTGTAAATTCAATGCGTTTAGGAATCAAAACCAACACCAGGTAATAATATCTCTGAGCCGATGTAGCCGGTGTAGCCGATGTAGCCGGTGTAGCCGATGTAGCCGGTGTAGCCGATGTAGCCGGTGTAGCCGATGTAGCCGGTGTGCAGTTTAAGCGTTCAGTTTTTGCAAAATGTGCTCAATGTTAAGTTTCATTATTATGTATTTTGTGTGTATGTGCAAGTGTGTGTATGGATGTGTGTGACGAACTGTAGAAAACAGAAGTCACAATGCTATGAAAATAACAAATAAATTAATAATCTAGACAATTGTTGTTCATTTTAATTAATATCTGGTTTGTCACCAATTTAAACAAATCATTTTGACAGCATGTCCTGTTTTAAAAAAATATATATATAAATAAAAATTTTTGGAAACCTAAGTACATAATAAAACAAAGAGCGACAAAGGAAATACAAACACAAAACAACTCTCGTCAATTATTTTAGTATCCCATTGTAATGTTTATACATCGCTTCACACAAGCCTTCAAGCTGCCCACGGATGCCACGGAGCGCTTAGCATGCCCAGCTTCCCCTTTTCACGCAACTCACCATCGACTACCGATTACTTACAAACTGCCACCCACTGTTTGCTGAAACAAGTCTGGCACACGACCGAGCAGCACCATTTGAACTGACATCGACACCTTTTCTTAGTCGTTTGGGCGACAAACGTGTAGCCGCGACCACAGCAGAGCTTGTCGCAACCACCGGACGTTGAGTTACACTGCCGTCCTTTCGTCCCGTACAGACCCAGCTCTGAATTGGGCTCGCAAAAGCTTGGAGATTTCTCCGTGTAGATAAGTTCGTTGGCCGGAAGATCGTTGGAAGGGTCGTTCCTGCCTTTCGACTTGGCTGTGTTCGATTTTTTGTTCTTGCTGGCTTTTTTCAGCAGGAGATGAGGAGGTCCTGTGTAGTCCGTTTCGAGTAATTTCTTTCTTTTCCTGCGAGACCTCAGACGAACTTCGACCGTGTTGGCGGTGTCAACCTGCCAGGAAAATGCCGGAGTTGATAGTAAAATGAATGAATGAATTGAGCTGTTTACTGTTCAACACGATTTACGTCAACTAAACTCTAATTCTATTTGTTTTCTTGATGAATATTTAAGTATAAAATACATAAACCAGTACCAAACACTTATTTGTTTTCTCGATGAATAGAAGTATAAAATACATAGACCAGCACCAAATACTTATTTACTTCAGAGACCTTGGTATGTTTAAATAGTTTTTCTGTAAGCCATGATGATACAAAGTTCAAAAACCCTTATAAAACTATCGCTAACCTTCACTGCCGCCGAGAATTTCTGTTTGATTAGCTCAGCCACCCTTTTAAACATTGGCGCTGTCTTCCAACAAGTCTTCATCTGACAACTACCAGAGACACCGTGGCAACGACACTGCATTTGTGATTCTTGCTTGATTATCTAACAGTTAGAAAAAAACGGTGATATTTCAGGGTTGGTTTTGGCCTCGAAAGTCTTCGTCCGGTTATAACTACCGGTAGCAGTATTGAAATTAGTGTGCAGTGGTAATGCGTTTTCTTGTTTATATAAGGGAGATAGAATTTTGAACTTGACTAGTGCAACAGATAGGGCATGCAATCATAATAGCATGCCATATTTGGTTGACCTTTTAGCTAATTTTGTCGACCCTATGAAGTATAAGCGAAAGAGGATGGGACAAGCGACTCTGGTGTTTTTTTTTATATCGTATTTAAGTATTTATTCAGTTATCAACCAGACATCCTACATGTTTTTGCTTTAATATTCCCAATGTTTAGCGGCGCAACCAGAAGTTATAAAATAAAAGTGCTCATATGTTTCTATGGTTCTCTTTTAGCTATGCATCTGTTTTTATGCATCTGCGTCTAATGGCGCCTATGCATCCGTTTTTATGCATCTGCATCCAATGGCGTCAATGCATCCCTTTTATGCATATGCGTATATGCATCTTTTTTCATGCGTCTGTTTCTATTTTTCTGTGCATATTTTTCTATGCATCTGTTTCTATACGATACAATAAATTATACAATGCAATGCAACTGCATAACTTTACTACACAACACAACACAATACAATATAACAGAATACAATATAACATAATACAATACACCTAATTACACATATACATACCAATCTAACCCAATATGAACACTCATACACAAATATTTTCACACAAACACACACGTACAATCAGACACACACACACACATACACACACAGACGCAGACGTGAGTGCACTTACGCGAGAGCAAACGAGCAGTTAACGTTGCAACAAGTCAACTGTGGGATGCTGTAACCTCATCACTCATCGCCGTTGTATCATTGCGCCGTACGGCCATCATCACTTTGTTAAGCACGTCGGCTCGTGTGAATTTCCATGTTTGTCTTTCGGTCCAGGCGTGTTCGCGTGTGCTGTGTGCGTGTGCTGTGCGTGAAAGTGTGTATGTATCTGTTAAGGCTGCGCGGGTATACACGTACACGCGGGTTTACCACTACCCAACCCGATACGGGTCAGGTAGGGTAAAACTGCCACAGGTACGGGCCGGGTACGAGTAAAGCGTCAACGGGTGCGGTTATAACAAAAAATTACCGGATCGGGTACTTATTTTGTCTTACACGCGCAGTCTTTATATCTGTAACGACTAGAATCTGGTGGAAGGCTGACCATGGCTGTCACTCTTTTCCAGTTTGGGAAAACTACGGAAATTATTTGACTGCGGAAAATTTAGGACAACGGATGGATGATGAGGTGAGTAGAAAAAATTATGGACGCATGGATAGACGGACGGACTAATGGATGGCTAAAGGGCTGAGTCCAGGGACGTCATTTGAGGGAATGGGGCCATTGCCTTTTTAAATTTTGAGCGAGCCCCTGACGTAGTTTAGGGGATCCCAAAAAGTAGAAGTCGGTCCCCCAAAATGCTCTCAGAAGTGTAAAGTGGAAACTTTCGAAAGTTTTTGAGAAAATTACCTCCGAATATCCACCTCATTAGCTTTTGGGGGAGAAAAATGAAAAAAAAACTTCGACAATTTTGGAAAAAAATTAGTGGTCCCTGATGAATCCAAAAACAACGCGCCCACACATGATTAAGTTAACAGCTCGATTCAAGAGAGCTTAAACATACTTATTTTAGATAATCTCCCATTAAAGATTGTTCTCGATATGGAGTTTCCGACAAAACAAAATAATTTATAATTTTTGCTTAAACGAAACTGAAACTTTATTTCCAGATGTTTATTTTTAGAACCGAATTAAACCTTTTAACTAGGTCACTCAAATAGAACTACTTTGGATTTCGTCATCGTCATAAACAGCTACTCATTCATTCAATAATATTTCCTGCTAGCCAATTGGTCGGTTCTGTTTGAAGCCGCGCCCGCTATCGCGTATTTTTTTCTCACGAGCCAATGAAATCCAGAGTTTTTTTAGAATGAAATTTTCTACGAAGCGCTGGCATTATTTAAAATCTTTTAACCACATTTAAAATTTTATAATTTGCAAAAAAAATTGTTAATAAAGCAAATAATTATTTCTTTTCAGAATGGAAACACTGAATTACTGAATTTGATTTTTTGCACCCGAGGAGCGTGACAATAAAGCTGATTGGCCGATTCGTCATACTTCTGCTACTGCGCCTGGAGTTAATTAATAAATAATTAATTGCTAAATTGCAGTTGCGTTCGCTCCTGAAGTTAAGCGCCTCATTAATTCTATTGTTACGCAAAATTTGCACGCTTTGTGAGGTCAATTTGTGATAAAAGTTTTACAATAAAAAATTTCTTCGAAACGATTGCTTCATCTCCTTATCCTTAACGTCTTGACTGGTTAAGTTTTGATAATAGGTATAACGGACGGACGGCTATGAGCGGTATTTCTTTATATAAAAATATTGTACTGCCAGTACCGCGCTGGCTGAAAATGATTTTTCTCGCTGTACTCTGCCTCGCGGTCTCAGGATCACAGGGAAACACTTCGGCGGTGCCCGGTAAACAGTGGAGCATAGATCAGATCATAAAATATAATATGTTTAAATGTTGCCTGATTTGCGTTCGTTTTGAAACTTCATTGATAAGAACTTGAAAAAAGATAGTTTATTATACATGTGGGATTTTTTTAAATCATTTAGTGGTGATAAAAGCCCTGGCAAACATACACCCCGTGTACGTCCCTACCCTGGCCTTGACTAGGCAGTCATATATTTTCCACTAACTCATTATTTTTTTCAATTAAGTACAAAATGCACAATATACTAATATCATTAACAAACTTTAAAAATTTAATAATTAAATCAGCAAATTTTTATTTTTATTTTGGAATAAGTAATCCTAACCTTACGCCCAACCCTGGTGTTGTGTTGTTGGAGATGCCAGACGACATCACCTGCCTTTTTTCTTTTCTCGAGAAACCTTCTTGTCATCTTATCGGCAAACGCCAGACTGGTCTGACAACCTTCAGAGTAGGTCCATGTCCTCGATGTCCTGTCTACGTGCGTGCGACAACCGCAGGAGCTGAGACTTCCAGAAGCACAAGAAGAGGAAATCTGAGATGAGATGCCTGCCGATATGAAGGCCCATGCAGCGGCTGATTCTTTGTAGCCTGGTTGTGAAGTGGTGATGTAGAATGGAAGGTTATATAAAATTCTGCTTCGTCAACATGTAAGTTTTATAAAATAAGTTCCAAAAGATGCGAGAAATCCAGAAATTGAATGATCCTTAAAATTAAATCAAACCGCGAGAAAAAAAAATGATCTAAAGCTTACCTCTGTTGAGAAAGCGATGCTGGATAGGTGAGCTGTGCTTCGTGAAGAGGTTCGAGCAGTCCCATCGCTCGTCTCGAAACTGCAGACGACACTCCTGCAGGGACATACGCACCCCCATCATGGCTGAGGTCGCGACTTCGGGGTGGCGTCGACAGAAGAGATATTGGGCGGGGCTGAGGCTGTGGTAGCTTCTGCAGACTAGGTTTTGTTTATACAACGGGTGCCGTTTGTTTGATTCGTGGTCTTCGACTGATGGTCCGCTGTTAAAAGTTTAAATATTGACTAATATATAGGATGCTGGTGAGATGGAAGTGATGTGTTCACCTGTGGACCGGAAAGCTGGTGGTTCGAATCCCACCAGAGTCACCAGGATCCGTGTGTGAATGTGAGGAATGGATCCAGGGGGAGGGGATGCACCCCCCAGAGTATCAATTAAAATTTTTTTTGGTTAAAATACCCGGTTTTTGACAAATAGAAGAAAGTAAAATTATTGGAAAATGTCTAAGACCAGTCCCTGGTCTACGACTGTCTTCCCTCCACTGGTCATCAGCTGTTTCAAAAAAAAAATGGGAAAGTTTTTCAAAAATGTTTAGAAAATATCTTAATATCTACGACGACCAAGGCCGAACTAACATGCCAATCCTAGGGGGTTCCATTTTACAATAAAAGTTTTAAGTCATTTTTAAAATTAAATTATTGGTTTTATATAATATTTATTTAAAAAACCCTAATGTAGGCAGTGGCGGATTCAGGAATTTTGTAAGGGGCCTAAAAATTTGTATTTTAGTTTTTTTTATTTTTATTTTGATTACTGTCATTATGCAGCCCGTTGTAAGTCATCTTGGATTTCTTTTTGTTCAGTAAAACCAAACAAAATGAATTGAAGTTAACTTTTTATTTATTATTTTTTCTCTCTTTTTTCTTTTTTTCTCTCACTTTTTTTCTGTAATTTTTTCTCTGTAGCAATGTCAACACAAGACACCTCTTTTTCCCATCGTGCTGCGGAGTTATATAGATCATCAGACCCTTCAAAGTTGAGAATGACTTTTTAGCTGCAGTATTGAATAAACCAACCTGTAGCTAAATGGTTGAGAGTATGACCTATCACAGATGGCAAAATATTATTTTTTTGAAGAGAATGGCTTTTTTATGTCCCATGGTAGACGTTTTTTTTTTGAAAATGACTATACTGACCATAAAAGACTGCCATGTGTTAACCTCCAAACTCAAACGGTTTAATATATGTGTGTGTGTGCTGGTTTGAGTTCTCGTCATTCAGCGTAGCCTACATTATATTTTTACTGACAATATATTTTTAACTGACAATATAAGTTGTACCGACAATATACTTTTAACCGACAATATACTTTTAACCGACAATATACTTTTAACCGACAGCGTGTCGAAAGTGGGGGTGATCCAACCTCCCACACCCCCGTCAGGACGGACCTGATGACTACCCCTCTTTCAGTTATCAGCTTTTTGGAGAGAGAAAGCAAAGAAATTTTTTGAAATTTTTTTAAAAATACCTACGACTACGCCCCCCCCCCTAGGTCATCACTTTTTTGGGAAGACAAAGTGTGAAAAAATTTGGATGTGACCCCCTTGGTGTGCGTGTGTGTGTGTATGTGTGTGTGTGTGCGCGTGTGTGTGCGTGGAAACAACTTGAAAAACCGTCTTGGATGTTACTGTAAAATATACCCCACAAGAGGAAAATTAAAAAATGGTGCAGATTTTCTTTCCATGGATACTAGAGTACTGCACAGGTCGGGTCGGTTCTGAAATTGTTGGCCTATGAAATGGACCGGGACGAGTTGTCGACGGGTCGGGCCGCGACTCACGCAGTACTCCAAAGGGTATAGTGCCACTAGGAAATGTGATTGAGCACGAAATTGATTAAAAGGAATGGCAACAGAACAGAAACAGAATTATATTATGCTGACGATGGTGCTGATTAGGATTTAATGAAATATATTATCAAAATAAGATTTATTTTATAATCGTTCAAAGCTTTGATCATAATTTTTGTTCATATGAAGCTTCGATTTAAAAACCATTTCCTGACAGGTTTTCTTCAACTTTATACGCGGGTGTCAGTTTGCCCTCTGGGTCGTCTTTGAATTCAACCTTACGGCCCCAGGGCTCAAATTTGGCACAAAAAAGATGCAACGTTTGGTCTGATAGTAACATAGCCTGAACCCCATTAAGCTCTGACCTTCCATTGGCTTCCTGCTTACAAAAATGGTGACCAATGTGGCTGGCTACTCCGGACATGGGCTCCGCCGGATGTGTTAGCTCGTTAGTGATGTTTGTTTCATTGCGTTATGAATAAATAATATTCAAAACTTCCTTGCAAATAAAGTTTGTTATTTTCACACCCCTTGCAGTTCGCTTCTCATTATCGACCCTTCGTACCTACAAACTACAACCATTTAAGCTACCATTAAACCGTTGCTGTTAACCACGATGTTACATAATCTTTTTTCTAATCAATAAAATCATCTCATTCAATTAACCAAAAGAAAAATGTTACTTAATCTTTACAATCAAAAAATAACGATAAGCAATTACTATAAGAAATAACTCTGAAATGTTTTTCGAGTAATACAAATCAATTAAAAATGTTTCGAAGGAATGAAATAACTTCGCCATCTAATTTGCAAGAGAAATTTATTCAGTCAATCATCAGTGTAAGGGCCACGTTTGTACTCTTGCAATGATGGAGTGGACGAGATCTGAGTTTTACACGTTCAACGATGGCGAGTAACGATTAATAATTATTTTACAAATCTTAGTAATCACAGATTACCGTTTTGATTGATTACAAGTAATTGCTGCTTACAGATTGACGGTTTGATTGATTACATGTAATTGATGATTACAAATCAACGTATTGATTGATAACAAGTAGTTGTTTACTTTAAATTAGCGTTTTGACTAATCACGTGCAATTGCTTTACAATAAAAAAAACTGATGCTTTGTTTACATGTATTTACCATTGACAACAAATCAATGCTTTAATTAATTACAAGCAACCGTAAACAATTTAAAATAGCAATATGAAAATTACAAAAAAATAATTGTAAAAAATAGAGGATAAAACGTTCACCAACCTCGTCGCTGTGTCAACTTCTCCGGATAACAACCAAACGATGGAGATAAATAAAACGGCCGTACTGCTTATTACCATTATTAGAATAAATATTCACTAAATAATGTTGGTTGTTTATATTATTTGGCATTCTGGATGACCCAGATACTTCCTCATCGAATCCGGAGTAATTCCTTCCCTTACAGCTCTCCTCGTATCCTAGGATGAAACAAGCTCCAACACCTCATAAAGAAAAAAGCTGTTGTTTGTGCTCTATTACTACTGGACCGTGAAAGGATTGAGATGCCTTGTGGTAATTAGTTTATTTTAATCTATTTTTTATTTTAATTTATAAACTAATTAAATTATCTATTTTGTTCCGATGTTAAATTAGGTTATCTTAAAAGTAACCTATTCACATTTCTTCAAATCAATCTTCTTCCGTCATACGCCAAAGGAAAGCAAGGTTTGGATCTTGAATAAATAGCGAATATATATATATATATATATATATATATATATATATATATATATATATATATATATATATATATATATATATATATATATATATATATATATATATATATATATATATATATATATATATATATATATATATATATATATATATATATATAATTACGACTCTGTAGTAGTCTTTATATTTTTCACACGTCAATCATGCACACCATCCATTCACATATTCATTCATTCATTTCCTTGCCGTATCGTTCATTCATTAGTTTATCGAAACCATCATTCTTTCTTTTCCATCCATCGATCCATCCGTCAACGTCACTCTTTTTCGCGGCTTTTCGTACGGAGAGTTTTCTTTCTTTCGTTCCTAATTTATCGCTCGTTATTCATGCTTCCTTGACTTAAGTTATCTGTTTATTTTTACATCTATTCATTTTTTTGTTCATCCGTCTATCCATCCGCTAATCCATCCATCCATCCATCCCTCCATCCATCCATCCATCCATCCATCCATCCATCCATCCATCCATCCATCCATCCATCCATCCATCCATCCATCCATCCATCCATCCATCCATCCATCCATCCATCCATCCATCCATCCATCCATCCATCCATCCATCCATCCATCCATCCATCCATCCATCCATCCATCCATCCATCCATCCATCCATCCATCCATCCATCCATCCATCCATCCATCCATCCATCCATCCATCCATCCATCCGTCCGTCCGTCCGTCCATCCATCCATCCATCCATCCATCCATCCATCCATCCGTCCGTCCGTCCATCATGTGTCGTTCCGTCTGTCCTTCAATGCTCTCAAAGTTTTACTTTTCCTTATCCACCATCGACGCAAGTTTCAAGTTTTCTCATTTCAACGCTCGTGCAAAACATGAAAGAATGGAAAAAAAACAGAAGAGTAATAAGATAAAAAGAAAAAAAGAAAAAAAGAGAGAAAATAAAAGAGAGAAAGAAGAGGAGAGAGGGAACTGGAGATGTATAGGAATGAAAGCATAGAGATCGATTTATAACAATATCTTGGCATCTTCTGAACCACTGTTACTGATTAGGATCGTCTTGTTCTTTTCAGTTCAAAGCTGCATTCGGAATAATGGCGTACTAAGAATAGTTTAAAGAGGGGAGCAGGAACTACCATGAGCACCTCTCCTGTTTAACAACATATGTAATTAAAATTCTTACATATTTTAGATTGTCTTTACAAAGATTCATAATCTGTTTTTCTTAATTGTGGGTGGAAATTAAAACTGAATATTTTCATGATGTATAGGTTCCTTGGCTTCCCGTTTTTTAGCTACGCCTCACGGATTTGAAAAATCAGAAGCAACTTGCTTTTAAAAAAGGTTTTTTCGAATCACTTGAGCAGGGTTCTCCCTGGAAAAACGGTCCAAGTCTGACATTCATGTCGTTGTTAGGATTCTTGCATGGAATGCTTGACATACTTTAAAATATCCATGACGTTTGCACTTCATTGAAGAAAAAATGCTTCAAAGAACTAATAAAAACATTTCTTGAAGGAAGTCAGTCCTGATGGTGTGAAGCCACACAACTGCGATGGTGATGTTGGTGGCCATCTTTGTTTACTTCCTGTTTCCTGTCTTACTCGGTTGATGTGCACCTAATAAATATCATTTACATAAACTTGTACTCTTCCGTCTCAAACATCTACCATGAACCACAAACGTGTTTTCATTACGCAGCTGAATGAAGATTGTCAGAGGCGCAGGGCATGAGCTCCTATGTAATAGTTCTCATATAGGAGCCCATGCGCAGGGTTTGGAACTCACTTCCTTCCCATATCAAATCTGCTTCATCTCTTTCCTTCTTTAAACGTACTTTAAAAACTTATCTTTTCCAGTTAAATTAGTCAGTTCATCTCACGTTCACCCGCCTCAGATTCGTTTACGACATTGGCGTTAAATAAATTTGATTTGATTTGATTTGACTACCCTCAACCTTTTAGATAAAATATAAAAATTTTCGGCATCCAGCTTTTTCTTGTGCTTCCCCCTTTCCCCGGGAAACTTTACGTCTATTCTGGGTGGAAGAAAACTGTAGACCCAGCACCGTGGTTACCACACCCAAAACCCCCGGTCGGAGGGATCTCAGGTTTCAAGAGGCTCCTAAATTGTGGTGAATTGAATTAATCTATAATGAAAATTTACATTAAATAATAATAGTCATCGTGATCACTGATCGTATATACTTGCATAAAAGTCAGTCTGCATATAAGCTGACTCTGTACATTTGAAAATGCTAGTAGCGTAGCGTAGGTTTCAGCCGCCAGCGGTGGTTGAGGCAAATTTGCCGCCCCCATTTAGACGCTGAAATAATAAACCAAATTTTCGTCCAAAATAAATCGATAAAAACCGAATCAACACTATTTTTCCAACAAAGTTGATGATTGGGGGGGGGGGGTGAAATCAAATCAACTTTTCCTCCTCAAAAGTTGATGGCAGGAACATAAAACTTGAATTTTAGTTTTTCAAGTTTGCCGTTCCCAAAAACCTTTGGTAATCTTTAACTTTAAGAAGAATGAACTATTTTTGCTATATTCCAGAATACTAGAACTATCTGATGGTTATTAACCTTCTATATGCCATATAGAAATCAACAGTTTAAAATAGCAAAAATTTTATGTGATCATGATGGATGGAGTTATGGAACACAAACCTACGCTCGGTTTGAGGTCGGAGTTAATAATTAAAATTTATTTTTAGCTTTTTATGTTTTTCAACAACAAAAAAAACACATTTTCGAGTTGGTTTGTAGTTTGCTCGAATGCCGATATTTGAAAGTTTTCTAAGATGAGAAAGTCAAAAAACGAGTTCCGCAATATTAAGATAATTTAAAATTTGGTTACTGAGCATTCGAATAAAGTGTGTGTGTCTGTCTGTCTGTTTGTTTGTTGTTTGTGTGTGTGTGTGTGTGTGTATGTGTGTGTGTGTGTGAGAGAGAGATAGAGAGAAATTTTTTAATAAATTTTGTACCATATGGATAATCAGATGACAAAAAAAAACAAAAAAAGCATCGTTGAGCGAAAAATCTATTCCATTATAAAAATACAAATGTTTAAAAACAAAACGACAAAACCTATAATGAAGAAAATATGCTGTAGTAGTAGGAGTATGAGAGGCTGTTGTGTTGCTCATTATACGCCAAGGAAATAATTGTCAGGATCAACGTAATTCGACACCAGACCACAACACGTGCACGCGCCATTTGCATTTTCTTAGCTTCTTCCTGATATATTTTAAAACTTCAATTTGAATTGTCTTGATGGTAATCGGGTTATTTGTTTTCTGACCTGGTATATTATGAAAAAACAACTATATTGGGGTTGATAAATTAAATCCATGGCCCATGGTGAAATCAAGTTGAATTTCTGGTGAAACTAAGCAAGTTATTTTTGTCTATTTAAAATATAATAATTATGTTTAATGCGTAAACAATAAAGATTTATATGAAGCAAACATTTCATTTATCTGAGCCTAAATTTTACAGCTGAAAGCTTATGTCACAAATATCTATGGTTATGTTGATATTGTGTTTTAAATTTACTTTTCTTCGTCTATGTCATCTGTTGATCAACAATCTCGGCGGCTGCTATGAGGCATCTGCTATTTTGGTGCGTTTTCAGTGTGCTGGGTATTAAAAATAACGGAGCGTGGGATGCTGACGATTTATCTTTGTTTGACGTTGTTGAAGATGTGAATCAGAACTTTTACGAACTACTTGAAATAGGCCAGGTTAGTGACGTTGTCACGCAGTGGTTGTCAAAATAAAAAAAAATATCTATAGAATAAACTAAAATATTATAATATATTTATTGAAAATATTCAAAAGAAGACTATTTTACACACATGTGTTATTGCATATTTTGAATGCCTTTGCATTTTGTTAATCAGAGGTGTTTTATTAATTAAACTCTTGATATAATATAAGAAAGCAAATACAATTAATTAAAATAATAACATATGCTCATTTTATCTGACTAAGTTACTCTTATTTCCAAATCTTTTAGCAAAATTAGGCAGTCGCACAGCTGAGACGCGCAGGCGAATCTCGCCAACCTATCTCTAGCCAATAAATTGGCGACGTAGAAAAACGGGTCGTTAAAAGTGGGTGTAAAAAAAAATGTATATCTCCGGATTTACTGGGTCAATTTTTAAAATGGTTACATCATTGAACTTGTTCCAAAATCAATAATTTTTTTGTACATTTGTACACATTATTTTGTGAAGTCAGCGTCGTCGACTGAAATAAGGCGTGCCTATCGAAGAGTTTCTTTGCAACTTCATCCAGACAAGAACAAAGATCCAGATGCTGAGAACCAATTTAGAAAGGTATTTTTATTCAGTTTCTGCTGTCCCCTTCGTGCTATCTCAAATTTTTACTTTTGTTGAAAACAACTTTAAATTCATGTTTCTAGCTGGTGGCAGCTTATGAAGTCTTGAAAGATGATAAAATGAGAGCCAAGTATGAATTTTTTGTTTAATTTTTTTTGTTTTAATTTTTGAATGCAAAGTTGATTAGTTTCCTAATTCAATTCTTATTATTCTAAAATAAAGTTTTATTGAGCAGATACTTAATAATTTAAAAAAAAATAAAACAAATACAATTGAGAACATTTCTGTAAACTAACTCAGATATGATGAGATCCTCATCACAGGACTACCGGACTGGAGACAGCCGGTTTACTACTACAGGAAAGTCCACAAGATGGGTTTGATAGAGACATCCATTCTACTGTCCATTATACTGACCATCGGTCACTTTCTCGTGTGCTGGTCGATATATGCAGAGAAAATGTTTTTCTTGGTTGGTTGTCTCTGGTTGTTGTTTTGATTTCATTTTCATCTCTGTGATGAGTTGTCTCGCAAGTCGTTTGTTTTTTTCGTCGCTGTAATTAGTTTCACAATTGACGAAGGTTTTTTTTACCATATGAATTGCTCTCTTTGTACATCATTTCCATTCAATTTAAACTAATAATTTTACGATTATTTGAAATCGTTCAATAACGATAATATCATTTTCATCATTAACATCATTTTCATTCAATTTAAACTAATAATTTTACGATTATTTGAAATCGTTCAATAATAAGCAGTCATGGCCGAGTGGTTAAGGCGATAGACTTGAAATCTATTGGGCTCTGCCCACACAGGTTCGAACCCTGTCGACTGCGTAAACATATTTTCTGCTTTGTGGTTCGGGCCGATAGAATAGAACCACCGTGTATCCTCCTATGCGTGTCGTAAAAGGCGACTAAAGGGAGGTTCGCAGGAAGGGCATCCGGGTAAAACTTTGCTCCAAATTCCATATGGGTAACAAAACAAAGAATTTCATGCCGGCTCGAACGTCGCCTGATCAAACAAGGTCGACAAGGTCCGCGCTTCCTTTTCTGGGCCTAGACGGATGTGAAAAGTTAGCTATGGGCTTGAAGAAGAATTTATGAGCTCGGCCTGAAGCGACAGTCTGCCCTGGATTGTGACTTGTGGAGGGGCCTGATATGGAAAAAACGTCCAACCCTAGCATAGCGTGGAATAGGGACGTTTCAAAAATAAATGATGATGATGATGATGATGATGAATGATAATATCATTTTCATCATTAACATCATTTTCATTCAATTTAAACTAATAATTTTACGATTATTTGAAATCGTTCAATAACGATAATATCATTTTCATCATTAACATCATTTTTATTCAATTTAAACTAATAATTTTACGATTATTTGAAATCGTTCAATGACGATAATATCATTTTCATCATTAACATCATTTTCATTCAATTTAAACTAATAATTTTACGATTATTTGAAATCGTTCAATGACGATAATAAGGTATCCGATTTGGCAGAGCATCAGATTTGAGAGCAAGATTCGCGGTTCAAGTCCAACTTACTGCCTGTTAGCCCATTTTTATCAGAAAATTAACGAGTAAAACCGTTTATCTGTGGAGTATATAAAAGACCAGCACTGCCAAACTCTATAAACATTCACATTGGCTCATTGTTTTACTGAGGAGGAACAAATCTTTAAAATGAAAATTTCTTTTTTAATTTTTGGTTTTTTGGAGTCAATCAATCAATATTGATATTTTTAATCCACATTTTTCAAGGCTCTGTGGTGCTAATTTTACATCCCCACGGAGAAACAATTTTACTTGCTAATAATTGGTTGATGGCAAGCCGTAGTTGAACTACCAACTCTCTGCTTTGAAATCTGTTGTTCTCAATTGATTAAGAATTTTGAATGCTAGATTGTTTGAGTTATATCTTAATTACTGTTAAGATTCTTATAATTGTTGTCTAAATTAGTTTAATTATTTAATTGATTCAATTTTTCTCCAATTGAATTAATTATTTATTTGATTGACTCACTTATTTAATTGGTTGAATTATTTATTTAATTATTTGATTAATTGATTGACTTACATATTTAATTGGTTGAATTATTTGATTAATTGAATTAATTATTTAATTAATTGAATGAATTATTTAATTAATTGAATGAATTATTTAATCCCACAGGACAGCAGAATTAGAAAGAAAAGAGATAAAAAATCACGAAAGCAAAAATCCGAAGAGCAGGAAAAGGAAGCTTCAGCTGCACTGGAAGCAGAGCAGCTCGTGCCGAAGCCGAAAGTCTCTGATCTTTTACCTGTATTGATTGCTAAAGGTTTGTTTCACCTGCTTGCCAGAACACCTGACTTCTACCGCCATGTTGTTGACTCTGCAAAGTCTTGGAGTCAGAAAGGTGGTGAAGACAATGATGAAGAAGACGGTGATGATGACGATCCAGGTTTGTTGTCGGACTTTAACGTGTTTAATTATGTTTTTGTATGAAACCAGTAATAATTAGTTTTCTTTAAATATTGATTTACAGATTTTATTTAAAATATAAATTTGATTTTTTTAATAATTTCATTCAAATTATAAATTTGATTTTTGTAATAATTTCATTCAAAATATAAATTTGATTTTTGTAATAATTTCATTCAAAATATAAATTTGATTTGTGTAATAATTACATTCAATTTTATTTTTTTATTATTATTGACCATTTGTTTTTTTTATATATCGGAATTCCAGCCAGATTGCGACCACGCAAACCACGCCCGGTCAACAATTTCACGTACGAAGTTGCTGAGATGCCCACTTTCAAGAGAAATGATTGTAGCCATGTCGATCATGAGGCAGCTAAGTCAGAAATAGTTGGCTTGACTGATATGAGCCTCCCGAAAAGTGTAATGAACTTTTAATAATGTAAAATTTTAATTAATCGTATAATACTAAATTATTATATCAATATGTATTTTTTAATTGCTAAAATGATTGATAGACTTTGGGTGGATGCATTAAGGGTTACTGTTTCAAAATTCTGCACTAACATTCTTTTTTTTTTACATTCCTTAGTGATTTTACGTTAAAGTCCTGGGTTGGTAAATCATAACCCACTAAAATGGGGAGTTTAATGATACTTTAAAAATAGTTAAATCAATATCTTCTATTGGGAAGTAACCAAAATTAGCAAGTAAAATCGTTTTTCGTTAAGTATAAAGTGCAGCTGTGGTGTGACCATGGAGGTACCATAGAAAATTTAGCTGACTTGAAATAAAATTCAATTTAGTTGAGCCCCTTCATACTATCATTATCATCACTCTACTTGCAGGGTGACTGGACAGAAGCCGAGATAGAAATGCTGGTTAAAGCGATCGTGAAATTTCCAGGTGGGATTTCAGAGAGGTGGGAAAAGATATCTCTCATGGTGGGAAGATCCGTTAAAGAAGTGGCTTTCATTTTTTTTCCGATTCATTATTCAGTTTTATATAAGCACACACACACACTTGTTAGATTGTCACTTTTCTGGAAACTGATAGTCTGGAATATTTTATATCATACATCCTGGAAAATTGGGACCTTATATATTTTTTCTATTTTATTAGGTGACATCGATGAGCAAAAGACTCAAGACTAACAACATGTCTGAACTAAACGCTAAAGTCGTCACAAAAAGAAACGTTGACACTTTCCTAAAAAATGTCGACCTGACGACAGCAGATATCGATGTCACTCCATCGGTGGCTCCATCAAAATTTCAGAAACCTCCAGTTAGTGTTACAAACCTCAGATACATAGAAAAAGCTCCTATGATTCCAAAGCTGTTACAGAACCCTGAAGTCCAGCTGCCCATCTCATCCAATCCTGTATCGTCATGGACACAGCAACAGCAGAAGCTTCTTGAAGCTGCCATGGTTAAAATCACTAAAGAGGTTCCCGATCGCTGGGACAGGATTGCGGAACTTGTCCCCGAAAAAACCAAGGTTGGATTCTCTTTTCTGAACAGTTGTCGTTTTTGGGCAAAAGTATTTCAGATGAACCAAGTTGCTATTTTTGTAGGCTTTCTGTTAGTGAGTTTTGATTAGAACATGTAGATGCGAGAAAGTTATATACTGTCAAAGTCTCATCAAATGTATTCATACAACTTTTAATTCGATAATGCGATGCCGTTTTTTAAAAACTTGTTCATCCAACAGGAGGAGTGCTTGCAGAGGTTCAAATACTTAGCCGAATTAGTAAAGAAAAAGAAAACAACCCAACAAGAAACGAATACGACATCTGCAATGACATGCCGCGTCGACAAGTTTTGAATGCGACACAGCAGATCTTTCCCCACTAGTCTCAAAACTTAAAGACTTATTTCTATTCGACACTTATCATAATTGAGTTCAGGTCACAGGTCATGCAGGTGTCCACCTTCCGTGTTTTAATCAGTACAGGTTAACACAGTGTTGTAAGTTTTTAAAGCGTGAGATACCTGTGTTTATTATAGATTGAGATTTTAGCTCGAACATACAGTGAGAATGATTCCTGGTTATTGACATCACTATTTGTGATATTATAAATGTAATTGTATAAATAAGATCACATTTTGTTATAACATAAATGTAATTGTATAAATAAGATCACGTTTTGTTATAATATAAATGTAACTGTATAAGATCACGTTTTGTTACAATATAAATGTAACTGTGTATAAATGAGATCACAATGAACAACTCAACCGAAAATCTCGCAAGAATGACACTCTTCTCTAACTTATTTAGTTTTTAATTTTAAAACATCAATTCTTGTAGTGCTCATAGATTACAGATTACTTGTTAATCGATGTGCATGCAGGAATCAGGGTGATGGGCTCTTATACCCTTTCAAGTATAGTTATATTTTTTCAAACGCATTATCGACAGTAGTGTTCATTTAAAAAAACTATAAAAGAATGCTGTAGTGACCAGCGAAACTCAACTGCGGCACAAATCTTCAAATTTTGTTTTCTATGTCTCTGAGTTATTTAAAAAATCCGATAAAATTACTTTTGTTTGATTGACCATTTATTTATCAACAAACCAAATCACAAAAGCTGTATCTCTTTTGTTTTTATTAACATCCAGGATAAAGAAATCTCACAAAGTTTTATTTCCAAGCAACCACCAAAACTTTTATTTTACGTCCTACAATCAGCACCAAATTAAAAAAATCATCCTCTTTTAATTCCATTCAAATGGGAAAAGTTTCATTTCATATTGATCGTACATTAATGACGGGCCTACAACATCGTGACAGCTGATTTATTTTTGATTCAGTTAATGATTTGACACTTTAAACGAGTCATTAATGCTCATTTATATCATTATAAATTGCTCTAAATAATTATCATTCTAGAATAGTATATTTGCATTGAATATATTATTTAAAAAATAGTTCTCAAAACAGAATATTTTATATAGTTTCAAATGGCTGTTTGAGGTTGAACGGCCAATTTTGCATCTTCGTATTCTCTCTCCAACATCAGTAGATCCTGCGATATTCACAAATACTATTGCCGAATAATTATCAATCGATCTTAAGACAGCCTAAATGTGAACGATCAACTTAATGACCGATCTAAGTCAATTAAACTTGTGTAAAATATGTTGAAGACTGTTTTTATGTTATATAAGGTTGCATAGCTGCAGGCTTAAATATTACTAAAAATTTTAGCATTATTTTATAATATATCGTTTAGTGCCTTCATGAAAGGTGTCATAGATGCAACAAAATTTCTAAACAAATTTCACCGTCTGCAACTCTTTCGTCAACGTTTCGATCTGCTCGTTGTGCAACTTTTTCATGTTGTCAACTTGCTTGTTTTGTTGTATGGCCTGTCTTTTCCTTTCCTCTATGAATTTCTTTGTGTTGTTCTCATTCACTTCCCTGATGCGTCTGTCATCATCGATACAAAAAAATTTGTCAAACCGATTTGTATGGCCTAAGGGGTTATGGCTGAATCATGAAAGGGTGCCTGGGTCGTTACTGTAAAATCCTCCCACAAGTGACTAAGTAGCGCATATATACCAAGAAATAATACATAATATGTAAAATATAATAATTATATAACTTAATGAGGATAGCCATAAAGGTTAGAGCAATGCTTTATGATGAATTATAGAAGAAAGTTATTGTCTAAAATTCTTTTAACTTACAACTTGTTATATTCCACCAAAAAATAAAACTTCTATTCAACAGTCACCTGTCTCTTTCCGCTTTATTTTTTATGTTCTTGTCAACGTGGAGGTTCTTGACGCAATCCATCGATTGTTTCGCCTGCTTGTTCTTCAGATCCCTGTTCTCTCTGGCATGAACAATTTACATGGTTGCTGAGTTCTTTAAATTTTCATGCATGCAATGCAATTCCTGCTACCATAAGAAGTCAAACAAATGAAAACATTGATGCAAATACTCAAATGATGATGTTATTAAAGAATCTAGAGTTCTGAAGGTTTCTTTGTCTCTCTTTCCTCACAAGTCAACAGCGGTCCTGAGGTTCCAAGGAACATACTCCGGTTCTATCATCACCGTCATCGTCGTTGTCAATCTATTTATAAACTTCTATTAACCTCTCTTGTTTAGCTGTGAGATTTTTAATCTGCTGACTCTGCTTGTCGTGTAGACAGGAAGTAATGTGATCGAGTTTGGTACGCGCGTGCGAGATCTTCATCTCGTATTCTGCGTCGGTCTGTCTCGTCACCATTGAAGTCCACAGTTTCGTTTGTTCTGATATCAGGTCCATCAGCTGAGTGAGATGATTGGTCATATTCATTTCAGCCAATCAAGAGGGCGATTTCGGATATATTAATAATAATAATAATAATGTTTGACAATATTTAGAGTGGTGTAAATCCTAAAGAACTTCAAGGCCACTGAAGGGTTCTTTGCAGAGGCAGCCATTTATAGGCGCCTACCCCTTTAGCAGTGCGAGTGAACTCCTTGCTTAAGGGAGTTACGTTGGTGACGCCGGTGAGGCTTGAACTGCCGACCTAACGATCGACAGGCGAACGCTCTAACGCTCCGCCACCAGCGCCTTTTTATTGATAATATTAAATATATGAGCAGTGAAATTTCATCAGGAATTTGAACCGGTTTTAAAGAACTTGTTTTAACTTTAAATAATTATTTTAATTATATCCTTGCATTTGATAAATTAATTTTTTTTAAAATAATTTGTATAATTAGGTGATTTGTTGTAACATCTATTTGTTAACTTCTGTTACCTTGGATTTATGAGAGGAAACAAGTGATTCTACGAGATCATTTTCTGTGCCATTTCTGAAATTCATATAATTATGATGCAACAAATCATACCAATACAATGATATATAAGAAGCATATCAATACAATGATATACAAGAAGCATCATATCAATACAATGATATACAAGAAGCATCATATCAATACAATGATATACAAGAAGCATCATATCAATACAATGATATACAAGAAGCATCATATCAATACAATGATATACAAGAAGCATACCAATACAATGATATACAAGAAGCATCATACCAATACAATGATATACAAGAAGCATACCAATACAATGATATACAAGAAGTATATCAATACAATGATATACAAGAAGCATCATACCAATACAATGATATACAAGAAGCATACCAATACAATGATATACAAGAAGCATCATACCAATACAATGATATACAAGAAGCATACCAATACAATGATATACAAGAAGTATATCAATACAATGATATACAAGAAGCATCATACCAATACAATGATATACAAGAAGCATCATATCAATACAATGATATACAAGAAGTATATCAATAAAATGCAAGAAACAAAATAGGTTCAACGAACGTGTTCTTGGTCATCTTCATCTGTTTCTTCTTCTGCTTATCATTACTGGCCAGCATGCTGTCTGCTTCCTTGCATTGCTTTTGATACAATTTCATCTTTTCTTTTGCATGCTTCTTTTCCATCTTCTTTGACTCTTTGTCTTGTTTCTTTTTGATTTTTAGATACTCCTTGCTGTTGTAGACATCTTCGACGTTCAGTTCCTTTGAATCGTCCTCGTCTGCATTTGGACAATTATTTAAACAAGTGAGCAAATTTTTATTTCAACAAGTGAACAGATTCTTTATTTGGACACAGGAAAACATGGTTTATTTAAACGATTAACGACATTGTTTATTCTGGATATGTGAACACATGGCTTATTTGAACACTTGACCACATTGTTTATTCTGACATTGAAAAGATCATTTATTTTGACATGTGAACAAATTGTTCATTTGAACACGTGGACAGATGATTTATTCTGACATGTTAACATGTCACTTATTTAGACACATGTTCACATTTTTTATTTGGAGAAATGGACATATTGTTTATATGGATACATGAACACATTGTTTATTTGGAGACATGGATATATTTTTTATTTGGACACATGAATAGATTGTTTTAAGTTTGTTTTTTATTAATTTTGTTGAAACTTTCAAATAAATTATAAAAAAAAGTTTGCAGAAGAAAGCTTTTAAATAACAAAAAATCATAAATCGTGACCATTTCTAAAAATAAAGAAAAGAGAAATGAGCATACTTGTCAATCAGTCAGTGGAGTGTCCAATGTAAGAGTTACAAACACAAAAACCCCACCCACCTTTCTTCTCTGGAACAATGTCGATTTTCATGAGAGAGTTCATGGTGACAGAGTTTGGTATCGAGTTGTTATTCGTTTCCTGATTCTTACAAACCATTCCTACGTCACTGATGTCTGCTTCCTCGATACCCAGCTGCTGAAGCTGCTTCGATCGCTTTTCGGCCTGCGTCAGGAACTGGATCGGAGAAGAGAGGGCATCGACAAAATCTGTATAAATTATGATAATTCAGCTGTAACATAACAGCTTTCTAATAGAAATTGTTTATCTGATTTAACATATAATAAATTAAATGTAATGATTACCAAAAATCCATATAGTATTAGAAATTGAAAGTATAAAACCTCCAAATCCTTCAGGGACATAAGTCTTCAAATCAATCCGGCAGAATATCATCGGCAATGAAAGAGGAAAGTTGCTGTCAGTCCTCAACAAAATATGTCTGTAACCTATAAATAATTATAAAGATGGAGCAAATAAATAATTATGCAATCATTTATTAACAGCAAGGAATGTTCTAAAAATAAAACCTGATTGAAGTCCATCCATTGGCAGGATCCTCTGGCCAATCAGCTTACCAGTTTCTTCGTAGACTCCGATCCTCAACACGGCTAGATCGGGAAGGATAACCTGGAGAGGATAAGTCGATGAAACTTTGAAACTTTTAATTCCAGAATTTTTAATTTACTGCCTACTTTTTTGAAATATATCACTTAAGAATTTTCAATTAAATTTATTAAAAAACCTTGTAAATATTATCATTATTAATACAAAAAACCTTTCTAAAGACAAAGGGTTCTTCATTGAACACAGGGTTAAGTCCATTGTTTGGAATGATTCTTGTCTTGAATTCTTTTCTTATCGTATCAGACGGAAGTCCGTACATGTCTACCTCCACGTACGTACCCACTCTCTTGTCCGACAAAAACTGACCGGATATCACCTTTTGCAACAACGATGAAGGTAAATATATGAAGCGATGTTTCTTATAAGTCATGAGAAACTTTTTCACCAGAGTCCAATTCATCATGATAGAGAACAATATGATGATCATATATACATGGTGGTGATAAAAAACCGTGTAATTAAAAGACAAAAATTTGTGGTGAAGTGGTGATAATGAACAATGTAATAATGATGATAATAAACATGATGTCAGCGATGATGATGCCGATAATGATGATGAACACCTGAACAGAACAGTGAGCAGCAATGACACCATCCACAGGACTTTCTGAGAAAGGATCGAAAAATCGGTCTTTTCTCCTCATGAAATCCGGTTTCAACAAATACCTAAATTATAACTATTTGTGCTATATTTATGAGCTATTGTTATAATACAAATTTAACAATAATATCATTATCATCATCATCATCCCCCGTATCATTAGTACTAGTAGTAGTAAAGTACAGCTGGACCAGCAGCAGTAGTAGTTGTACAATAGTAGTAGTAGTAGTAGTTGTAATAATAGTAGGAGTAGTAGTTGTGGTAGTAGTAATAAATAGATCTTCCAATCAATGCAACACAGTATCCTCTGCAGTAATTTATGCATACACGATTAATGAAACTTAGTTAGAGCAACCAACTCACCCACAGCTGCCATTGTACTCAAACTTGCCCTGATTGATCTGCATCGAAAGGTCAGAAGTTTGAAAGTTCAGAGCCACCATTTGGCAGCCTGCATTCCAAAAGATCTAAATATAGAAAACAAAGAAAAATATTTAAATAACATAAAATTAATTAATAATACATAAATTTTAAACCTGCAAAATCAGTTTGAAACTATTTATTATAATAATAAAACGAATAGATTAACATGCATTTGATTGTAACGACTCTGAACTGTGATTACAAGGAGCCCATGAGCACGCAAGGGTAAGCGGTTTTAAGAATTTGCAAAAGATAATAAGAAAAAAATCCAGCAACTTATGTAATTAATTTAAACTAAAGTTTAATTTATTAGGCAAGAGTTTCACTTAATTTGGCCTAATGTCAACAATTGGTTCTTCTAACTAAAGAAAATGCCAAAACATATACTGTTTGTTCTTGTTTGTCTGTTATTATGTTTTGTCTGTTATTATGTTTTGTCTGTTATTATGTTTTGTCTGTTATTATGTTTTGTCTGTTATTATGTTTTGTCTGTTTGTTCTTCTTTGTATGTTCTTGTTTGTTTTGTTTTGACTGTATTTCGTGGCCTAGAAATCATCCGACTAATGCCACATTAAAGATTGTCAAAATGAAGTGAAACGAAAAATCTACTCTTTTATACCAATTGAAGAACTATCTTATGATTTAATATAAATATAACTACAGATAAAACCATCAACTGTTACAGAAATGTTTGAAAAAGACTTAAAACAAATATAAAAATAAATAAATAACCTGGGGCATGTAGTTGCTGGAGTCTACCCTACCCCCCTTTGGGTAGATTCTGCTCATTTGTCGCTTGTTGTAGATGTTAGAGAGAGTCAAGGTCAGTTTTTTTAAATTATGCATAAATAAAATAAATTTGTTTAAAATTATTCATAAATGTAACATAATAATAAAAAAAACTTAAAATTTGAATGAAGCAAACACCTAAGTAATACAAACTTTCTGTCAATTTCGTGTCTCACCAACCTCTCTACGATGATAATAATTGGTTACTCTCCTTTCTCTTCATACATGGCGCGTAAATCTTTCGCCTTTTCTAGAATGATAATTTGAAATAAAGATATTGGAAGCAAATCACTCATATCTGCTAGTGCCAGCCCATAAAATCTTTGACCGACATGCATTATATATAAAACACTATATATAACTGATGATTTTAGAGGTCAAGAAAAGAAATTATAATAATTTTGTAAAATAAAATTCATTAACAGCTCTATCGCTTGTAGTGATAACATATTAAACCACGCTTACATTCTTTGCTATAATATTGCTTTGAAAAGCAGATAAAAATAATAATAATATCCTTTATAAAACCTTTATTATTATTATTATTATTATTATTATTAAAACTATTAATGCCCATAAAAGGATGCTTGACAAATTCAATGGCAGCTTGCTTGAGGCACCCGATAGCTGCTGACTCGTTGAAGGAAGACATCTGGTAGTGCAGGTTCTTTTCTTTCAATGCAATAATTAATCTAATTCTTAATTGTTTAAAAATAATTAATATATTTGAAAATTAATTTAAACTAAAATTTCATTTAATGAAAAAAAAAACATAATGACAAATATTACAAACAAACTAAATACAGCCCATAAACCTCTCACCTTCTGCCACATCGAAACCCTGAAACTTAATTGGCTGGGCATAGTTGATGAAAGATGACAGGAGAGGATGTATATTAGAAGTAGCCCCAGTGTACTGATAGTTAGTCATGAGGGCACTTTCTTCTTCCGGGGTCAGTCCCGACACCATTTCTTCAGCAACCTTGTTCAATGTCAAATCGGGTGCATAAACTTGAAACTAATCAATTGGCTAAATGGTAGACAACTCAAGTGTAGTACGAATGAGTTCATATGTTAACATTTGACCACATAAAAATTTCTTAGCAGTTATAAAAAATTTAAGTTTAAGTTGAAATGTTGACATTTAGATTGACCCTGATAGGGTGGGCTGGGATCATCTAACTTCAGATAAGGTGAGCTGGCCCAGCCGGGGTCATCTATTTTCTGATAGATAGAGTGGGCAAGTAATTTATTCTCTGATAGGCGGGCTGGATTATTTATTCTCTGATAGGGTGGGCTGGACTCTGCTATCTTCCACCAGTGTAAGCTAGGGTCTGCTATTATTTTATGGATATGATTCTTTTAAGAAAAAAATTATCAGTTGAAAATTGAGTGATTTTAATGAACCACCTTGGTGTCGGATTTTGCTCCGTCGGTGGCCCCTGGCAAAGAAATTAAAAAAAAAGTAAATTCAGCTTAGTGAAAAAATTAAGTGTACATTTTTGAAAATTATAACTATAATACTACTAATAATAATAATAATAATATTTCTAATTATAGAAACATTTCAAGAAACCTCCATTAACAGATGGGTCTTCAATATCATCTTCTAGAATCGCCTTGTCCTGTCCTTGGTAGTAAAGCTCCAGTTGGGCTGTTTAGATGGAAATTTATTGATTATAATTTTGTATTTAAATTCAGCATAATACATTGCACAATTAACATGAATACTTACAACTTCAACACAAATACTTATAACTTAAACACAAGTACTTACAACTTCAACACAAACACTTACAACTTCAACACAAACACTTACAACTTCAACACGAATACTCACAACTTCAACACAAATACTTACAACTTCAACACAAATACTTACAACTTCAACACAAATACTTACAACTTCAACACAAACACTTACAACTTCAACACGAATACTCACAACTTCAACACAAATACTTACAAATTCAACACAAATACTCACAACTTCAACACAAATACTCACATCGACAACATAAAGTGAAACATTTAAAGGTGGACATTTAATTTTTTCATTAATACTTTAAATATAAATTATCACTAAAAAGATTACTGCCCTGTAACAAATAAGATAATTCACCATATTTGCTCATGACTATAAATACTCTCTTAATTAAAATAAAGACCAGATTAACCTACTAATAAACACTCACTTAATTACATAAATACTTGCCTAGCATAAAATCTGACCTAATTAGCATAAACACTCCCTTAATTAGGATTTACACTCTTCTAATTAACATAAATACTTACACCATCAACGTAGATAATCAAATCAACACAGTGGAAAAAACACAGGTGTTACACTTGATCAAACAACTTACTTTTTTCAATCTCAGGCTTGAGACGTTTGTTCTTGATGAGAATTTTCTTTTTCAGTAGATTCGGGGAGGGAAGAGGAGCACCAGGATCAAGCTGTAAATAAACCGAAAATATTAAATTTTTAGCTACTACTTATATTTTAACTTTTTAGCCACTACTTTATGTTATATTTATTCAGCTATTACTTATTTTTTAGCTACTACTTATATGTAATTTTTTTTAGCTATTACTTATATGTTATATTTTTAGCTATCTTCTACTTATTGATTAGTGAATGAATTAACTTTATAATTATTTTGCACATAATTTATTCAACTTAATGAAATTGATTATGCAAATAAACAAAAAGCACAAATGTCAAAATGTAAACAAAATTAATTATTTAAATAAAGTAGAAATTAAATTAATTAATAAAACATGAATGAAAATCTGCTTTACTGGAAAACCGTCGATTGGTTTCTTCAGAAGAAAATCTTCGAATATTTCCTCGCAATACTTTGCCAGCTTGTACTGCTGAGGCTTGCTGCAAAACAAATATTTAATAAATTATTGATTTGTTAATAAAAACAATAAATAATCCAAATAAAAATTATGTTTGAAAATAAATCAAAATAATGATATCTAGAAGCCATTATGTGAACTTAATTACTTAATTATTAGAATATAATTAATTAATTATCAATCAATAATTACAATTATTTACCTGCAGTGGTTTTCAAATGAAAGAATTACAGGGAACTCGCTTGTAACAAATGCAGTCTCCCTGATAGCTCTAATCACGTCCTAAATGTTTAATCATCATCATCATCATCATTGCATACATTAATAATAATATATTTAAATATAAATAGTCATATATTACTTACCTGAGTGTTTCATCATCATTGAATACATTAATAATAATATAATATAAATGATAAATAGTTATATATTAGTTTCCTGACTTTTAAATATAATTTGTGACATATAAAATATCATATAAATCTTTTATTCACTTCAAATACAACTGTTCAAAAGAATAATTTAAAAAACCTTACAGAAGTAAAACAACACAAGCACAAATACACATATACATTTATACATAAACATATAAACTGATATTCATCCAACAACTGGAAAAACTCCAACTAATACAGGTGAGACAATTACCATTTTACAAAGGACATAATACAGGTGTCGGAGAGTATTAATTGCTTTGATGCCGCAAAGGTATTATTACATTAGAGGAATGTCGTTATCAATTTATTGCTAACGAAGCCGGAGTGACGATGTAATGAATATTCATTAGGCAACTCAACTGATGGAGTTTATAGAGATTAATTAGTAGGAAAAAATTGTAATATTTTCAGACAGATATTTTTTTTAGTTAGGTGGCTTTGCAGTTTATGCAGACAATCACCTGCATATCGCTTTAGTAAACGGAACAGTTCTACCCCTCCTCTTCTCTCCAAAACCACTCCACCTATCCTACCACCAATTGTTGATTTGTTAATAAATGATGATGGTGATTATATCAATTAATTTAATGAATTGCAACTGTGGATATCATCATCACCATCACCATCATCATCATCATCATCATCATCATCATCATCATCATCATTGCTAATATTGATATCATTATTATCAACACTACTACCAAAATAATCAAAGACAACATTTACATTAATTTCATCACAAATGCCAACATCACCATCCATAATAAAATTATCAGCATCATCATCCTTGATAAAACTATCATCATCATCACCATCCATGATGAAACTATCACCATCATCATCTTTGTTAAAACTACCATCATCATCATCACCCATGATAAAACTATCATCATCACCATCCATGATAAAACTATCACCAGTATCATCATCATCATCATCACCACCACAACTACTAACCACAAACAAAATATCAGTGCACATGGCCTTCCCGTGAGTGATTATTGGCTCCTGATCTTCTCCCTTTCCATCCCAGCAATCCAGCTCAATGCACCTGGAATGATACACGCAATTTCATTTAATTCAGAAAATGTTGCCAAATTACTTCCCGATTCGAAAACAAAGATTACAATGAGACAAAAAATTTGATCACCAGCAACAATTGAAAATTTAAAAAAAAATCTATAATACCTTTATTATTCATTATCACAACCATCAACATTGAATTGCCAATCAACAGCAGTAACACCTGCCCACCTGCACCCGGCAAGCAGCACCTGTCTGTACATCTCCACTGATGATTTTCCACCGAATTGCCTACCAGTCAGGTAAGTGTTGTGCGACGAATTGATGTAATAGTGGCAAAGAGGCTGATCCATGTCGTGGTAGATATCCAGTCTATCGAGGTAGACGGGGGGATTATCGTCAGACATGAGGTACCTGCACAGGCCACCCAATGAGAGTTGCTCTGAAATTGAACCAAAAATGTGCAAATTTAATTGTATGTGTGTATTGGGTAACAGATGATTTTTTAAAACTAAATATCTTTAAAATGCCGTTGAAATTCGATGCAAATATTGCAGTTCCCCTTCCTCCATTACAAGTCTGCAACAACTTTCCAGAATACATAAACAAAGAAAAAAAATTAAAAAATGTTTTATAAACAACCATTAAATGCTAAAAACCTCAATAAGTCACACAGATCCAAGAAATAATAAAATCTTAACAAGTTACAAATACACAACAATGAATAAAATCAATCAAAATGACACACCGACACTCTTAAACTCATCTATGACTTCGTGAGTCTCGATCAGCTGTTTGACTCTCTTCTTATCGACCAACGGATACAAAATCTCATTCAGACGATCATCTCTCTGCCTCTGACATTATCATAATTATAATAAATTATTCAATAATATTATAATTTAATTTATGTTAATATTTTATTATAATCACAGTAAAAAATGGTGAATAACTATGAATAGTTAAAATCAATGTATATTATTGGGAGTAAACTTAAACAGTTATTTCAGTAATAAACATTTGTTACAATTTCTATTTAGCAATTTAAACAGATAAAAAAAGTTTTAATATTATTAATCTCATGAAAACAATTGTAATATTTGTATTACGTGAAAGTAATTATAATACTTTTTATTGCACAAAAGTACAGTTAAATAATCACAATAAGATAAAATACCTCGTTTAAAAAATTGACAAACTGCTGGGAAGTCCAGAAAGGTTTTCCTTTGCTTCTGTAATGTAAATCATAAACACCGATGCTGTAATGTAATTCATAAGCACCAATGATGTAATGTAATTCATAAGCACCGATGTTGTAATGTAATTCATAAGCACTGATGTTGTAATGCAATTCATAAGCACCAATGATGTAATGTAATTCATAAGCCCTGATGTTGTAATGTAATTCATAAACACTGATGTTGTAATGGAATTCATAAACACCGATGTTGTAATGTAATTCATAAACACCGATGTTGTAATGTAATTCATAAGCACCAATGATGTAATGTAATTCATAAACACCGATGTTGTAATGTAAATCATAAGCACCAATGATGTAATTATTATTATTATTATAAACCAGGCACGGGCAAGCCCCTCGCCGAACAATATAAACACAAACTGAACGCGCAAACAAATACAACAAAAATAACGAAAAACAAACAGAGCAAAATAAAAATCCTAAGCAAAATCAAATTGCATATCACCAAAAAAATCATCCAAAAGTGATTTAAACAAAGACAACGATTCAGCAGACACCACCGGCCCAGGGAGCTGATTCCAGTCGTCCACCACTCTGTTACTGAAGTAATACTTCCTGCAATCTTTATGAGCCAACCTAGTAGCCAACTTGAACTCATGTCCCCTAGTTCTTTCGTAAGGGCAAAGGGTCAACCCCGGACAGTGGCAATCCATCAACTGACCAGACTTCATTTTATACAGAAGAATTAGGTCGGCTCGCTTTCTTCTATATGTCAGGGAAGGCAATTTGAGTTTCTTCAACCTCTCCGTATAAATGAGACCTTTGCATGACCTGACCATTCTGGTAAACCTTCGCTGAACCCTTTCGAGTTCTTCAATCAGACCACGCCCGTGAGGACTCCAAATCTGAACTCCGTACTCCAATTGAGATCTAATCAGAGATTTGTACAATGTTACAAAAGCATCCTCAGGCAGATATTTCAAAGTTCTTCCAACTATACCCAACAAGGAATTGGCCTTTTTGATTCTAGAGAACACATGGTCTCTGAATTTCAATTTTGAATCCAGTATGATTCCTAGATCAGTAACCGAGCTAACTTCAGGAACCACAACAGACAAACCTGATGTATCTTGCATATAGTAATCCGCTGCAAAACGATTACCTCCAACCTTTAAAACACAACATTTAGATGGATTCACTGTCATTTGCCATCTTGTGAACCACTGCTGCAATTTATAAATGTCGGACTGCAGTTCCCGAGTGTCTTTGAAGTCCGCGATCGGTCTAAACAACTTGGCGTCGTCCGCGAAAAGGTAGATGTTTTCGCTAACACCACAAATGTCATTGATATAGATCACAAATAACAATGGACCTAACACGCTTCCCTGAGGAACACCACTCAACACGGGAAAGGAATCAGAGAGTCCGCCCCTCAACTGAACTCTGAATGATCTCTCCGTCAAGTAACTTCTGATCCATTCTATCAATATTGGATGAACTCCATACTCCTTCATCTTAAACAAGAGTCTCTTGTGTGGAATTCTGTCAAAAGCTTTTTCTAAGTCGGTGTAGATTGTATGCACCTCCAAACCAGAGTCAACTGAGAGAGTAACTTCGTCCAGGAACTTCAGCAACTGCAGGACCGTAGAGCGTGAAGGAAGAAATCCAAACTGTCTATGAGTGAAGATATCATATTGCAAAAAGTAGCTCATAATGTGGTCTTTAATTATTGACTCGAGAATTTTGCAACATACTGATGTCAAAGCTATTGGCCTGTAGTTCTCGACCTTAGCTTTGCTACCTTTTTTATACAACGGAACCACAACACTTGACTTCCAATCACATGGAACCACCCCCGAAGCCAATGATGCTCTGAAAATCCTCAACAAATGTTCATTTAAAACCAGTCTTGTTTCGCTCAAGATTCTTGAATGTATGCCATCCGGTCCCGCAGACTTTCCCCTGTTCAAGGCCATCAATTTTTTCTCAACAATGCCACTATCAATTCTCAATTCTGTCATTCCACAAGCCGGCACAATTGGGTGAAATGTATCATCGCCTTCAAAGAGATCTTCCCGTACATAAACCGACGAGAAGAATTTAGCGAGTGCTTCTGCTTTATCTCTGTCACACATTAAGTCAGTACCATCAACATTTAGAACACCAATACTCTCTTTAACCTTTGTAATTTTTTTAACACGGCTCCAAAACAACTTCGGACAGGTTCTATACTCTAAGGCAATACGGCTCTGACTCTCGATGTTGAGCTGTTTTGACAATCTCTTGACTTTATCTCTGGTTACTCGGAACTCAGTCATTATGTCATCTCCATATTTGTAAATCCTTCTCCAAAGCTGATGTTTTAATTCAATGAGACATTTCAGCTCAGGTGTCATCCGAAAGGTAAACTTCTTGTAAATCTGCTTTTTAGGCACAAAACGACTTGTGAGTTCATTTAGAGTATTGCGAAAAAACCTCCATTCGGAATCCACAGAGGACTCCAGAGGTCTGTCAGTGTTAGACAAACACTCATCCAAAGCCATGCTAAGACCACCATAATCACCCAGTTCATAACAAAACCTCTTTTCGTCCGGCCTCAAATTCTTTGTGAAACCAACCAATTTAAACCCCAAGATTGAATGATCACCATTCCCCAACGGAGAGTAATATTGAATGTCAGTGATGTTGTCGCCAGACGTAATCACCAGATCCAGGACGCTTGAAGTTTGATTGGCAGCCCTCCTAGTAGGCTCATCAACATGTTGAAGCAAAAAACTGTCATTTAAGAAATTAAGAAATTTATTTTCAATCTTCTCAGCCGAACCGTTGCAACTAAAGGTATTCCAGTTAATGTCCGGGAAGTTGAAATCACCAATAATAACATGTTCACCTCTCAATAAAATGAACTCCTCAAGTAACTGGATGAGAAGGTCATTATTCGCACCACTGGAATTGGGACTTCTGTATACTGACAATAAATTCATCGTCTTGTTGGTTAGGGCCAGCTTTATGCACAAAGCCTCCTTAAATGGTGTACACAATGTCACTTCTGAGATATGGAGTTCTTCCTTGTAATATGCCACAATACCTCTGCAGGACTGACTAGCAAACCCACTCGTTAAGACCTGGTACCCATCAATCTGAAACTCTGAAATACTCAATGGCTTGGTAAAGTGCTTAGGATTGGTCTCCAACAAAACAATTACATCTGGAACTTCAATCAATGACTTTAAAACAAACAAAAACTCCGTAAACTTATTTGTTAAGCAGTCAACATTATTAAAAAGAATTGAAACAATGTCTTTTGGAGCACTTAAACTTGAACAGGACAATTTTATAAATTTTGTCTTCTGTGGGTTACCACATAGAAACCGCCTGGCTGCCCTCTCAATCTGAAAACCCATTTATCAATATCATCTTTTGTACTGATTTCCTTTTTCTTCTCTCCTATCAGCTTCCTGCACTCCTCTCTGTCCTCTTTGGACAAGTCGTGGCTCAAAATAACCTTCCTGTATAATTCAGATTTTTTAAGCTTGAAACTGTTCTCTAGAATCATGTTTTTAGCATTCATTCCAATCAACTTGATAAGAACTGGTCTTGGCTTCTGATCCCCATCAAGTTTTTTACCCATCCTAAACACATCACCCACATCTTTCTCCATATCCTGTCCAGTGATTTCCAAAATGATTTTCAGAACAATGTCTTTATCTTTTATTTTTGAATTAGCCATCTCTGGCACATTGAAAGCCACAATATTATTTTTTCTTCTTTGTCTATCACTGTTGACATCAATTGAAGTCTTAGCAACATCCACAGTTCTCTGGACAATTTTCATGTCTGTAGCCAACAGTTCAACTTTATCTTTGAACAAGTCAGACCAAGTTTTAGTTGATTTACTACTTTCTTCGTGTCTAGCAGCAGATTCTTTATTTATCTCGAGCAAATTTACCATTAATTTCTCCATTTGACATCTCTGCAATTTGAGGGCTTCATCAACCACTTCCGACTTTTTCAAAAGAGTTTTGACATCTTCGGAAGTCGCCATATCTTCCTTTAGAGCACATTTTATGTCGTTAACTTTTCCCATCAGATCGACAACACATTCTTCAATTCTACGAGAACTCAGCAGTGATTTCAAACTATCAATGTTTTCCCTCGCACATTTATCGCAAATGTGGAGCCCGAGTTTAGAAGCGGCGTCCGAAGCGTCAAATTTACTTTCCTTTTTGCGTAAACCTTCCGCCATCATATGTATTAATTACTTTGCAATAATTAATAGCAAAATTCTATTAAATAACTTTTAGTTATCGCCAATAATGCAGTAAAATGATAGAGCAAATATTTGTTTACCGCACACGTTATCGCCCAACAACAATGATGTAATGTAATTCATAATCACTGATGATGTAATGTAATTCATAAGCACAGATGATGTAATGTAATTCATAAGCACCGATGTTGTAATGTGATTCATAAGCACTGATTATGTAATGTAATTCATAATCACTGATGATGTAATGTAATTCATAAACACTGATGTTGTAATGTAATTCATAAACACCGATGTTGTAATGTAATTCATAATCACTGATGATGTAATGTAATTCATAAACACTGATGATGTAATGTAATTCATAAACACCGATGATGTAATGTAATTCATAAACAGCAATGATGCAACTAACTTTAAAGAAATGCAAACACGATCAAAACAATTAAAAGAGCCGAAGACCACCTACATTTCAGAGAAGAGCTGCTCAACATCCGACCTCGGGCAGATTTTGTGATAAAGTTCGTAGAATTTCTCGAAAGTAAAATCTCCCTCTTCTATTTCATCGTTCTGAAATATAAAATTTGTTGATTGATTTTCTGAAAGTTCAAGCATATTAAGATAACGCATACTAATTTTCATAAAATAGCATATACCAATCTGTATACAACAACACATACTGGTCTGCATAAATAACTTATACTGATTGTTTCACATGTCAGAAGTTTTCCTGACATTCAAAATCCTGCTAGAAATACCTTTTTTTTGCAAACATTTAAACAAAATACAATGAAACTGAAACCAGCCTTGCCACTTGGAAATCCTAAATCCTTCAACGACTGCATGACAATTTTTTCATTCTTGCCAGATGCAAATGTTTTCGTAAGGCTGCAAAGAAAACCTTGAAATTTAAAATGAATTTGTATTAAATTCACGTTTACAAATACAAACAGAAGTTGATGGCTTCTAGTGCATTGCTTACACTTAGAGTCAGAGTGACCATATTTTTAACATAAAACTAAAAACTGATATTAATAATGACTAACTGAACTATTCTGCACTGACACAACTTTTTTCTTAAAAGCAGGAAGCAATTTGGAGGTCGAAGTTCAACAAAAGTAATTAACTTTCAAAAAATCTAATGATAACCTACGAGGTGGCTAAAAATTTGAAATTTTACTGAATTCCAACTACACCCTAGAGATGAGGCCAATACTATTTGACTTAGAAGCACCTCTGAACCAAACTTCAGCCCTGAGGTCACCCATTTGAAAGTCTTCCTACTGCCCAAAACTCTTAAAAGCAAATGGCAGGATGGAGGCAGATCGTTTGCAGTTATTGATCGAAACTTCTGGATTCATCTCATCCCAAAGTTCACCACAATATTTACGGTTTTAATATAAAAAAAACTAAAATTGCTTTTGTATTTGCGGTTTTTAAGTCCACTTATGGATTTAAGCCATCTGTAAAAATCAATGACCTTTCATTTCTCTTTATGACAAAGATACAGACACAAACAATATATAGAATTTGTTGCGATGGTTGGTAAGAGCACCTCACATGTCCGGAATGTGCAAGAATTGGAGGCATTTATGATGATAGGCAGTCCAAGTTTGATTCATTTACGAGTCATGTGTGTACACGTATATAAAATATATATATTTAGATATTACTTTAACAGTTTGTCATTATTAAATGTAATAAAAAAAACAGACTTCCTGACGGGGATCTTCCCGGAAGGATTTGTCTGAAATGATAGTTTCATCCAGCTGTAATTTTTAAGAAAAAAATACAAATTCTTTAAAAAAAAATAAAACTATTCAAAAAATTATTATTGTATAAAAATTAATTCTGAAATCTTATCAAATGAAAAAGTTAATTAGATCATATGAAAGTTAATGTTTTGAAATGAATTATTAATGACATCTTTGATTGATAATTGCAGTATAAAAATCATTGCTTACTGCTTCTTCAGACATGTCATGGGACAAATGTGGTTTGCTTTGAAATTGTGAGTGACAGTTCTTAGTCCCTCAATCCAGCTCTGATATAATGTAACTATTATTATTTTTATTATTTTTATTGACTTTATTTTTTTATACTAAAAAACTAAAGTGAAATTATATAAAATTAAAGGTATCGTTCTCAATTTTAGTAAAAGTCATTCTTACATTTGCTTCAGATTCTGAAACAGCTAAAAAGTTGTTGTATGTTAGATTAAGGAGATCAACCCCAGAGCAGATAGTAAACATTTTCTTTTCAAGAGGTGGCTGGCTTTTAGATTCCAGATCTGTCAGCAATCTAACATCCTAGAATATGAGTCAAAGTAAAAAAAAAGTAGAAATTTGAGAATTATGTTTGTTTTTGCATTAGGAAAGAAACATCAACCAAAATTTGCTGACTTTAGGAAGTGATCCAGGTAAAATTTCACTGATTTCTGAACAATCAATGATTTGACCATCCTATGAATTATAAATTGTTTGGATTATTATTTAAAAAAGCAATAAATAATGAAATTTTATAATAAAATTTAATTTCTTGTTCAATCAATCATACACATTTCTAAGGCACCTTTTATTGAACCTCAAAAGGTCCTCTGCTACAAAGCAAAGATACAAATGCATCATTTGGTCTCACTGAAAAGGCAGTTAGTGACTTAAAGTCATAAGAGAAGAAGGAGAATTAAAATCATGCAACCAAAAAGAATTTTAAAAATTATGGACATATGAACATAGTAATCCTAATTATGTAATTGAAGACAAAAAGAACAAAACAAATAAATTCATAAATATAGATTCAATGGAACAAAACAAATCAACCCGTAGGATAGATTCAATAGAACAAAAAAAAATCTATTTATTGTCTACAGACAGTTTACAGACTAGCATACCCTATCTTCACAAGTCCAGTAAATGAAAAATCCATATTCATCCACTTTTACGTTGCAATTGTATTCGCATATACCCGTTTCCTGCATTAACAAATTTCAATTAACAAAATTTAATTCTTTTGTCGTGTCACAAAATGTATACATTTCATGTGCGTTTTTTCATAAAGTTAGTAAAGTAATGAATGCTAACATTGTAATTGTAAAGTTTGAATTAAATGTGTTAAAGTGCTTGCTCGTTTTAAAAAATGAAAAGTTTCCACGCTATAAAATAGCAAAACCCATAATCAAAAATTCTTAATGAAATGTGAAATCATAACAGCGAACGAAAGGAAATCCCCACAACAAGAAACTTTCGAGACGCAACACAACACACGTTTCTACAGACGGAAAAGAAACAATTATAGCGAACGAATTTTAGACTTAAATATTAAGTACTTAGAAATTATCTTTTTCTTAAATAATTTTAAAGAAAGATAAATTATTTACAAAGTTGATAGTTTAATCAGACAATCAGTGCCCGTCGCGGCATCGTTCGCTTGAAATTAGAGAATTTGAACCTTGTCCTTGCATCCATAGAGCCCTTCACGATTTTTTTAGACATGGTCAGGTTTATTTTATAAGCCAAAATTTTTAGGCCTGACTTGTTATTTAAGCAAAAAATTTCAGGTTCGAACCAGCCCGTTTCATAGGCAAGCCCCTCTTTCCCAATGGGCACACTGGTGGGCACATGCCCAGGGCCCGCGATTAATATGGGCCCCCTCAGATCAAATATAAAGTCCCTATTTCCTGTCAGATCACCAAACGGTAACCAATATTTATTACCAAAAACTTATATAATACGAAGAAATCAAACCTAAATTACATTTATTAATTTTTAATTATTAGTCAATGAAACGCTTTTTATATCTTTTTATACCTCTTCAAATAACATAGATTTTAAGAACTAACCTGTAAAGGCTAAAGGAGTTACTTTTGTGGACTATATTACATTTATCTATTCGTTTCACGTGATTTTTTGTTAATAAAAATAAATAGTTAACCATGTTTATCTACCTTCTTTGTCTATTCTAACAAAATAGTGTTCTGTCAAAGTCATAGGAGCCCCATTATCCTAATATGCCCAGTTGCCCAGGGCCTCCAGTAGGTTAAAGACGGCCCTGTTCATAGGCACAAAAATCGAGACATGGTTCGGTCCGTTAAGGAGCACAAAACTTCAAAGGTCGGAAACTAATTTCTCAAAAAAAAATCAAACACACATCGTATTATTTCTTTAAGAAACCTAAATACTAAATTTTAATGTTTTTACATTTCCAGTTTTTGAGTTTTCCAGCAAATAATCTTTTTTCCACCCTACATTTTTTTTATATTGCTGAGCAGGTGGAGCAGCCACATTGTCTAATTACCAGTTTTAATTATTTATTTAAAAAAACCGTCATTTCTTGTATATAGATAAAAATCTTACTTCGATCCATCTATGCATTTGGCAGCCTTTCTTTAATATTTCTGGAACTTCCACTTGCCATTGGAAATCAAAAGCTTTTGACATTTCAGTTTACAAGTTAATAACTAACTGAAAAGCTTTTTAAAATGCAATCATGCCAAATTGACAACCCAGCTCAAAACACGAGAATTGAAAGCTTCAACGCCACACGTATATAGGAAAATTAATAGAACTAGTTTTTATAGTGTGACCTATAATGCGCATCGATATATAGTGCTGCTCCATTGTTTGTTTGTACCTGTTTTAATAACGTGACACAAGGAAATGAAAAAAATAAGTTATGGAGCCGAAACACGGGGAAATACTGGCGATAGTTTAGGGATAAAAGCAAATATAATTCAATAAAGGTTTTTACTTTAAATTTGGGACGGGTCGAGCCATTGATATTGACGTATCCAAGTATCCACTAATATCCGGGAACATTGAAACTTTACGCTTATATGATCAGTGGCGGATATAAATGAGCCAGGGGCGTCATTTCAGCAAAACCTTACGAATTAATAGTAGTATCTCTTATTTTGAGCGTAATGAGTGAGTGAATATGAATATGCGGTTGAGATAGGTAACCTGATGGGAAAAAAAGAAATTAGCTGATGAAGAAATTAAGAGAAATTAAATTTTTAAGCAGGGGCGGATACAAGGGGGTCCTAAGAATCCGGATCCCCTTTTGTGGCAAAAAATCACTTCACAGGCAGTTACATGGTATTATAAACGCCTCCTAGACCTAGATTCAACTTGCACAGAATAAACACACACGCACAGACACACACACACACACACACACACACACACAGACACACGCGCGCGCGCACGCACACACACACACGCACGCACACACACAGACATAGGAAATTATGTATGTTGATGGCGGATGGAAAGTGTTGGTATTGGTAATCCTTCTTGGTTTATGAAATATAATAGAAATGATGTAAATGAATCTTCATTTCAAAGTCACAATAAATTTAGGACCCTTCAAAGCCTACCTCCTCTAACCGCCTAACCGGGGATTTCGGGTGTGCTAAGAGACAAGAAAAATGAGCTGATCCTGTGTGAGCACACGTTAAAAAACTCTCGCCCAACGTGGGGCTCGAACCCACGACCCTGAGATTAAGAGTCTCATGCTCTACCGACTGAGCTAGCCGGGCAACTGGTGAATGCGTAACAAATGCTAACTCAATCATTAGTTTAGTGCGAACTTTTTGTGAAATTCTAGCCCCACTCAAAGTTGCATGGAGCGTCAGTCAGGACTTCAATATAATCAGCAATTACTATCTTATAATATACTGATATATGAAATGATTTAAATCATTAAATCCATAATTAGTGTACAAAATACGCATTTCATCTCGCTAAGGGGTCACCCATAAAGTACGTCACGCTATTTTTGACAATTATCCCCCTCCCCCTTGTCACAATCTGTCACAAATCTCAAACTAACGGGAAGTTGGTTTTTTTAGTGGTATAGGATCCCAACGTATGGCTCAAGCAAGCAAACACGGTGGAGTTAATATAAAGGATTTAATGAACGCTTGAATAAAACTCGTCCAAATCGACTTCAAGTTGGAACAATGGCAAAACGTAACCATACGCAGTCGACAGGGTTCGAACCTGTGCGGGCAGAGCCCAATAGATTTCAAGTCTATCGCCTTAACCACTCGGCCACGACTGCACGCATTGGCTGTTACGACATTTCTATAAGCCAACAAGTAGTACTCGGTATAATAAGCTTGCATTTATAAACATAAATAATCTTAAATGTAAGCCATATTAAATAAATTTAAAATTATATCCTTGATACATATCATAGCTTTTCGTTAGCTTGATTACTGTGAAGTTTAAGTTAAACGCGCCAAAACTACTTCGCAGATAACTCTCCAATCCTCCAATCTATCTAACTAAGTCACTAAGTCTTGAAAAACGTATTTGAGTTGTACTCGAATACGAGAGTACAAGTACCAAGTACTACATCTCTGTTGTCGACTGTTGTTGAGACCATTAAATTTGCCGCAATTCCGAATATTGCACTCAGAATATACAGAGATGACGGCCGAATCCTTCTTGATTGTTTACATCCTCTATTTACAAGTTTATTTTGATGATGGATTTGAAACCACCCCCACAGCAGAGTCATTTCAGAAAAATCATGGGGGCGCAAACTGTTTAAAAACATACATGATTCAAAATCGAATCCTCCTATAATGCTTTCCAAAATAGCTGATGAACGGAGGAGGTGGATATTCGTAGGTACTTATAAACTTTTTGCTCTGATGACCGAGTAATTCTAAGTAGGGGAGACCTGGCATCCTTGATGCCATAACGTTTTTTCATTACTTATTAAATCTAATCGAGAACGGTACCAGTCTATTGAAAATATCAATTCCTCCTATTTTTTTTTAATTTTGGAGTTGTAGGTTCGATTTTTTCAGTGTTTTTATGAATGCTCTAGCTACAAAAATAATGCAGTGTTTGTGATGTTTTAAATACCATTTTGAAGAGAATTCATTCTGGTTTAAAGCGTTTGTTTTTCAGCAACAAGGATGCCTCAACTATTAACATTTGACTTAATTTTTGAAAATGGTGATTTTGGCACCCTTGATAGCAACTCGCACAGGCAAATTGAATTTTTTATCAAAGGTACCATCAAAACAGAATGATAAAATTTATCATCAACGACCACCCGAAAATTAGCTTATGAATTCGGTATTTCACTTTCGAAAAATGTTCCAAAATCGTGGCATAGCACGAGGTCTGCTGGACCAGATTGGCTCCAAGGATTTATGTCCAGGAGGAAGCCCCCCAAACAAATTTCTAGCTGCGCTACTGGTACCAGTAGAAGCCCAACACATCAAACAACAACAGAAAAAACAAGCTAACGGAAGCAGACAGATTTATTACACAAGATTATCGTTAAATTGAGAAATGAAAAGAAAAAACAAACAAACACTGGACAATAAATGAATTTAATATTAAATAATTATATAATCTGTTACTAAACACTGACATGAGGATGATAAAGCAGACTTTTTCTCCAATCAGTGATTAATGATTAACAGTAAATATATTTTCTTATGTAAAATAAACAGGAAAATAAATTATGCAGACAGGTAGAGAGAGTGTGGCTCATTCGACATGATATTCTACAAATTATTTATTCCAGTCAAAGTAAACAAATTTGAAAAAAGTAAGAGAGCAAGAGAAAGAAAGAAAGAGAGAGAGAGAGAGAAAGAAAAGTACTGAAATCAATTTACACAAAAATAATAATGATTCACAATAATTCAAATAATAAAACACACACACACACAGAAACATGCATACACACGAGCCATGATAAGAAATAAGCGATACCACTAACGATGAAAAACCGATGATACACAGTAGTGGAACCTGTTGAATGAAATTTCTCAATGTGTTATTCTGCTCATCCATACGAAACAATGAAAAGCATTTTATAAACAGAAGATGAAGAAACCCAAGAAAACTGCTATTATTATGTGAGGAAGCACAATTATAATATATAGGAAGCATTATTTGTTATCAGTTAACTAAATCACAACTGCAGCGTCACACGATCCTGCTTCTAGGTTAGTCATTGTCTTTTATTTTATGTCCCTTCTTTCTCTTTTAATAATAATTTGTTATACATTTTACTAACCATCTCACCTCAGAACTTATAAAAATTATCACATTCTGTTATACACACTCACAAACTCAGAACAGCACGTAACAGAATATCATTCATGATATACGCCACACGTGGTCGCCCCACACGTGGTCGCCCCACACGTAGTCACCCCACACGTGGTCGCCCCACACGTGGTCGCCCCACACGTAGTCACCCCACACGTGGTCACCCCACACGTGGTCGCCCCACACGTGGTCGTCTCACGCGCCAGAATGATACAGTCGAGAAGTGAAATACAAAGTGAAGAAAATACAGACAACCAGATCAACAGAGAAACACAAAACCATTAAGGAAATCATAACACGGGAAAAAACAATTTTATACGTCTGCATTACTATTTATATGCTTAAGAGGAAGCAGTCAGTCTGCATTACGAGCTTGGTTGAACGTTTGTAATTCTATTTACTTCAAATGTAAAGTTATTATATCGTCTCATTTAAAAAAAAAACATCATCATCATCATCATGTGCTACTTGCTAGTAGAACAACAATTTCATGCGATCAACTAACCAGCTCGACAACCAACATGGTTCGATCATAAATTGGACAAAAAACGTCGGTATATTATAATTAGCAGTTTACGGCACGCAGTACCTCAGAGAGATATGAACAAGATATACAAAGATATGTACAAGGGATTATGATAAGATTAATAACAATACCATTAATAATAATAATAATAATAATAACTAATAATAACAATTAATCATAATAAAAGTATTAACTAATAATAATAACTATAGCAACGCCAACTACTATTTTAATATAATTGATTTTTAAAAAATTGGTCAAGCAGTCATCTTCACGAACCAAAGAAAGACTCAACAGGTTCGACCCTTTCTGTGGTCATTACAAAATAGAAATTATAATCGACCGAGCGATTCTTCAGATTTGCACCAGAATCGTATTAATTGATTGAAATAATTATTCTGAATATGTGATAAACTTTAAATCAATTAAACGTGTATGATGTAAATAAAATTAAAAAATAAAAAAAAAATAAAAAAAACAAATATCTTAGTAAGAAGTCTAAATTCAAGACATAACAAAAACCCAAAATCACTCAACTATTCAAGCAAATGATCACAGACGATGGCATGAAATGACCGGATTACGTCTGAGATGAATGCGATAATTGAATGTGACAAGATCACATTAAATATTCAATTAAACTTGAAACTACATTTTTTACTTTGCTATAGGAATTTTTCTATTTGAGTCCAAATGATTTAAAATGCTATCAATATGAGGGAGAGTTCATTTTGTATCAGAATACTCATTGGTTTAAATTTATCACATGGTTTTGGGAATTTGTTTTTGGCTGATGAGCTTCTGCAAAACGTTTCGAAGAAGAATAAAAACAATACAAATTACATAATTAGAAATAGTTTAAAATGAAAATCTACCATCTATAAAAAGATTTGAAAAAAAAATCTACTCATGTTTTTGGCATCATGAAAACAAGAGTGAGTGATGTTAAAGGAAAATCGATCCACATAAAATTATATATATATATATATTATTAAACTATGTACAAGAACATAATCAAAAATAATCTAGGCCTTCGTTTTCATAATTTTAAACATTAAACTTGAATGAAATTAAAAATAAAATAAAATAAAAAATTCATAATATCTTTAAAACTCTGCCAGAAAATGCAAGTATACACAATCAAATCATGCCAACAAAGAATTAAGTAATAAGTAATCCAATGAACGACCCCGAAAATGCGAGAAAAACTCTTGTCGACAATCGCAGAGATTCCGTCAGCCGGATTCCTTGGCCACAGTGAGGAAGGGGTCGGGGCGCTTGTGGTTTTTGAGGGCATTAAGCGTCGGCGCGTCGTGCGGCAGTTCGGACTTGCGTCGACCGGTGTACATGTCCTTGCCTATTTTTTTTTGCACCTGTACAATAGATAATACAACAAATAAGACTGATGGAGATGATGATGATTATCAGTGCAAATTAAACAAACAACGAAGAGTAACATTTACAAATGAATGATTTCAGTAATTTTTCACTATCAAATCAAATACAAAAAAAAATCTTGGGTTAAAGATTTGCGTTCCACCGGGTCACTAAATCAGATGATCGTGTAGTAGTGGCAGATGTAACCTTAACTTAGTAGCACATGACTCATTTCACCTACCTCAGAAGCTTCAACTTTCAACTTCTCCAAGTCGAGCGCAACATCCTCCACCTGCTGCACGGCCAAGGAGCTCAGCGATTCAGGAAGCAATGACGTGTTGTCCAGCTTCAGCTGTTTCGAGTAGCTGTCAAACTGATGGAAAAAATTCTCAATTAAATTTCAGACTGGACTGAATTGATATAATTTGAGTAAAATTGTGCCATTAAACAAACAAGCAAACAATCAACACATTTCAAAACTTTTAAAATAAAATGCAAAAATTAAATTATTAACTAACATCAGGATTGTTCTTAGCCTGGTCCAGAACTTTGGTCCACTGTCCCTCTCTCTCTTTTATTTTATCTCTCTCTCTGTCATAGGTAAGAAGATTCAAATGAATTAACCTTAATTAATAATAAACTGTTAGGAAAATAATAAATTAAAAACATTTTGATCAACAAGCAGTTCGTTATTAATAAAAGTGAACCTAATACTAATAAATAAGAATGTCACAGGCTCAAATTTTTATGTTTTTCAAGCCTAGAAAATTTTAAAGTTTCAATACTCAGGTTTAAACTTTTTAAAACATGAGGCCTGGCTATGGGAAAAAAGCCAAACTTCTTTTTTCAGATTGGTTAATACCAATATATGCATTTTAATTTTCAGTTTCTAGTCCTAATTTGTACAAATTCCGGGTTCGGGTACGGCTATCGGAAAAAGACAGGGACTACCCTGAACTTCCCAATCGCGACAGACACCCGAGATGTCAATATTTATAAACCTTATGTTAATAAAATTCTTTTATGGAATAATGAATATTAACATAAACAAATAAAGAATGAACAAACTCTTGTTTCTTTGTCTTGTAGCTTTGCAGACATTCATCAAATATTTTCGAATTCATCTCCATTATTAACTTCATGGCATTGTATATTAGTCCGTGAATTGTTCTACAAAGGTTGTGAAAGGTGAATTGTTATATATAATTATATAATGAATTACTATAATATAATATAACTATTAGATGAATTATTACATTATAATATAGTTATATAATGATTGATTAAATTAGAATATAATTATATAATGAATTATATAATGAATTATTAAAATAATATATATATATATATATACATATATATATGAATGAAAAAAGAAGCAGTTAATATTTAATTAAATTTATATAGCGCCAAATCGAGTTTCCGACTCTTTATGGAGGTGCCTCGATACAGGTTTTATATTACAGACTTTAGCTGCTCATTTAAAGTAAATTCACTATTATCATAACTATAATATCCTAGTTGCATCACCTTTGTCACCATCATAATCATCGTAATTACTTTGATATAAATACATTACTAATACAGTGTACTATGATCTTAATGTAGATTAAACCATAAACACGACAAAGTATTGAGCAAGTGAAAAAAAGCACAGAGTTGGAGAATGAGCCACATTACCAGTACCAGGGACCTTCCAAGTTCAGACCCTTCTTAGAAAAACAACTCTACTGACACATCAAAACAATGCAAATCTTAGAAAACAATTTCTAGGCCTGCCTATAAACAAAACCTGATTAGAAATTTAAATTTCTTTTTCTTAAACTGGTTGAGCCTTCAATAAAACTGACTCTAAACAACCAGCTGGCCTGTTATAACTGGAATGCACCAGCTGCAATCATACCCCATAAATAATAATAACCCCCCACAAAAAATTCCACAACCCAAGATACGTCAAGACCATCAAATTTTCTATTCCAAACATTTCCAATCTGAAGCGCCTATTGAAGATATGTATGTAGTGCAGCCAGACACAGGTAAAGAGGCACTGCGGGGTACAACATTCAGACATGACATGTAGGAACCCATCTAAATGTCTGCTCTCATACAATAAAGTGTGAGGTTCAAATGATCTATAGATGTCTGAAGTGACGCTGATGTTAGAAAAGAGTCAGTCTGTCAGTCTTAGGGCTGGCGGCTCGTAGGGATATAAATGCAAGCATTACCACCTCAACACACACAATAAAAAATGCTTTGTAATAAGATCTGCCACTCCTGCTATCATATGATGATTTATATATATATATATATATACAAAAAACTAAGAAAATCATGAGATTGCAGACACGTGTTTACTATCATTAATGAGCACTCCAGGCGGCAATCTGATTAGTTTCTCATAAAAAGCATGTTTAATCAATTGATTGACTGATTGAATAATTGGTTGATTGATTGAATAATCAGTTGATTGAATTAATAATTGGTTGATTGATTTTATTTAATCAAAAATGGGATTGGTTCATTTTGAAATGGCAACAGATAGCTAAAACCAACTTGTTCCAGTGTTCTCTGCTCTGATAGAGATGAGGGAAGACTATGGGTATGAGGACTTGTGCATTCTCATTTATCAAGCTGATTATCCACTCGTTGTTCCAGAAGTAAAGAGATCGCTCTGCCACCTGGTGCATGTATAATAAATGTCCAGGTGAATAAAATATGATAAGAGATGATAGTTACTTAAAAATGGAACGATAAATCATCGAAATGGTTACTATGAGTGTTATGGTTACCATGTGAGTTTATCTAGTAACATGTGATGGTGATGATGGTAATGACTGAAGATGTAAAATCGGTAAATGCTATCCAAACATATAAACACTGCTCCAAAGAAGATTAAAACAAAATATAAATAAAAAATTAAAGAATAGAAATAATGATCTGGTCACGTCATACAGAAATGTCGTAGGAAAAAGTTTCATTTGTAGTGACTCCCTCGTATAAAATCGCCATAAATTCATTCGAAGCAAGATCAACAAAGGGTACTACTACGATGGTACTACAAAGATGACTGAAATGGCATAGCTTATGCAGCAATAAATTAATGAATGAATAATATGAGTTTGTTTAGAATAATTACCAATCCATAAAATTCAGCTTTTCAAATAAATAAATGACGAGCAAGTAATACAAAACACACCTGGAAATGAGAGCTCGCCACACACCTGGCTACCTGTTGGAAGAGGGGCACCATGACCTTCTGGAACTCTGCAGGCTCGAGAACATCAAGAATTTCTTCTAACTCGTTCAGAAACATCACCTAAATAATAATAATAACAACATTATTGTTATTAATATTATTATTGATGTGCTGCATCAAAACAATAGATATATTTTGTTTCTATTTTAAGAAACTTAGTTATCATAATCATAATCATCACCATCACCACCACCACCATATCCAGCTGTTCTTTATGATAAACATAATCATAATCATAATCATCATCATCATCATCATCATAATCATAATCATCATCATCATCATCACCACCACCATATCCAGCTGTTCTTTATGATAATCATAATCATAATCATAATCATAATCATCATCATCATCATCATCATCATCATCATCATCATCATCACTCAATGCAGTTCTTTTATTTTCACCTCAACTTGTAATCAAATCAAATCCACCTCACCTCTTTCGGACTGTGGACTTTCGGCCAAAACCTCAGCAAAGATTTGACGACCTGTGAATAGAGAGATGCAAAGTTGTTTCATTCTAGATTCAGTCTAATAATATGAAAGGCTAAACGGCGGTTCCATTCTGTTTATCCAGGCAGCCAAATATCTGTCAACAACTACCAGGACCACCAAAAAAGCACCACTACCACGACAACCTCAACACATTCCCATCCACTAACCGGTTCAGTAAGTGTCGGATCTTTCTCGAGAAACTGGACAATGCAGTAGGCCAGCTGGGGGTGGTAGACGCTCAGAGTTCTGTTCTTGTGCAGCGGAAGAAGTACTCTTTGCAGGAAGATCTTGTGCTCCTCTTTCAACGGCAGGGCAAAACCGTTTATGATGCTGTCAAAGTAAAAAAAAAATACGGCATCAATGAGCAATATAAATACAAATCGAAACATTTTTAAAGATGTTGTTGGTGTCATAATAAAACGCTGGTGGTTGCAGATCTGTTAGGCCTTCACCTTAAACCACAAAGTCAACAGTTTGATCCCTGCTGGAACCTGGCGTCGCATCACCAACAGACGATGGTAGGCACCTTGTAAATATAACCTCAAATGAGAGAAAGCAAAAGTGAAAGAGAGAGAAGTGATGCAAAAGTACTTTTGATAAATATAGAGGAGCTGTAATCTCATTTGCATAAATAATCTTAATTATTAAGTCACGTTTTTTCCAGCAAAAGACATTTTCTCAGAACACTGGATCGTACATTGTTGACTACAATGACTAATAAAGAAGTAGCCATATTAAAAGACCTTTTCCTTGCTAGCAAACAATGGCAGTTCTAGTTGGTTCTTAGCCCACCATATCTCCGTGGGTACACATGCCCGGCAACCATTAAGTGCAAATGCACATGAACCACACAATGCTATATTTAGATGCAAACATTCTGAAGTCAGGTTCCTGAAGACAGTTATTTTTTTTATCTGTCTTAGGATGCTAATGCAGAGCATAAATCTGACAATTAAGAAGAAAAATAATCGCCTTATATGCATAATGCAGATATAAGCCAACATCCTTGTTTTCTCAAAATTTTTCACTATCATTATCATCATCATAAACATCATCATCGTCGTCGTCTTCATCCTAAGCATCATCATTATCACCATTATCACCACTATCACTATAACCATCACCATAACCATCACTATAATCATCACCACGACAATATTCACCGCCCCAACTATAATCATAATCTTCACCATCATAGTGACAAGCATTATTATAATTATTACTATTAACTACTTATAATATTATTCAGCTTGTATATTGTTGTTGCTTAATGTCACCAAGGACGTGACCAGGACACACACAACCAGGACACAACCAAGACATGACCAGGACACGACCGGAACCCTTTGCCAGGCAGCAGGAATCAGGCAATAATAAGACGAGATTCAATCAGCTTTCAGACATTAATACTGCTCAGTGTGCATCTTCAGTAGGACAGGCGGGTGAATTGCTGTGCGATAAAAATACAAAAAAGACCAAATGAGATTCAAGTGCAAGATACTGAGGAATCCAGAATGGGGACAAAAGAGAGAGAAGATAAGTAAAAAACAGAGGAATAACAAGAGAAATAACAAGAACCACCAACCTTCCGAGGATCTCGAGCAGTTCGGCAATTCCGTTGTGTCGATCGGTCTCGAAAATGAATCTGGTCGAACAATAATATAATTGAGCCAATTGTAGAATAAATAAATAAGTGAGCAAATAAATAAGTAATTGAAGAATTAACAAAATAAAAAATTAAATAAATAAGTAATTGAAGAATTAATTAAATAAATATGCAGATCCAAACAGCTGGACCAATTTTAAAAAAAAATTTTGCATGGAAGTAGATCTCAAAGATTAGAAAAAGATAAGGTAGTTTTTGTTTTTATGACCAAAAAAACTTTCCAGGCCAAAAGTGCCTATGTGCGGACATCAAAGGATATTGCTTAACAATTTGGTTTACGTAACAAAGTTTGAAGGTTTCAAGCAGCTTTTAGCAAATCTAATTTACGTTTTATGGGGAAAAAGAAGTTCAGAGCGAGAAAAAAGAAAGAACAGGAGCGGGAGAACGAGAGGAAAAGCGAACGGGATTGAGAAAGCGACTGAGATCAGCAGATCGAGTTGGAACGGGAAAGAGAGAGAGCGAGTGGGAACGGGAAAGCAACCGGGAAACGGAGAGCAAGCGGGAGCGAGAGTAAAACCTCTAAGAACCTCGCTAGTTGAATAAAAAAAAAAACAAAAAATAAAATGAACAAATTAGAATTACAGTCACAAATAAGAAAGAGAAGATTAAATCGAAGTAAGACAAGAATTAATTGAATTATATAAGCAGAAACGAGACTGAAGGGGTTCACCTGTAAAAAATGTTGTTGATCTGCTTGCGAATGTAAGCCCTCAGACCGAGGAATTTCCCATAAATACGATGAAGAATGGTCTTGAGGAAATCTCTTTCTCTCGGATCTTCACTGTCGAATAGCTCCAGCAACTGGAATAATTATTGGATTTCAGAATGGGCTGACATATGAAAGTGAGATGATACAGATTTGAAACCTGTGCGTCACCAGAACTCCCAGAATTTCTATTGCTCTTGCGCATACATAGTGCTCAAACAGGGTAAAATAAAGTCAACCTTTAACCCGTTTAATGAGAGTTCAAAACTAACAAGGTCTGCGAATTGCAGGAGAGAAATTGGCAACAAAAAGGAACAATATATTAATTTTTATATTCATAAATCTGTTCACCACCACCGTCATCACCATCATCATCACCACCACTACCATCATCACCACCACCATCATCACCACCATCATCATCACCACCATCATCACCACCACCATCATCACCACCATCACCACCATCATCATCACCACCATCATCACCACCATCACCACCACCATCACCACCACCACCACCACCACCACCATCATCATCATCACCATCGTCGACATCACGATGACAACCACCCGTCATCATAAAAAACAAAGCAATTCGCTCCAGGAAGGTGATAATAGAAATCTATTTTTTCCAATTCAAAGACTTTGCATACTAGTTGCATGCATACATACAAGGAGCAACAACTCTTTCGCTGCGCTATCTACGCTGGTGACGGGTTTAACAATCTAGGCGTGTTGGTGTATTTGTTTGCGAAGTCACGTACGTGTGTCGGTGTATGCGTATGTGCGTGTGCGTCTAAGCTGGTAGAAGGAACGGGGGGAGGGGGGTGTCGTAAATCCATTAAACAAAAGAACATCCCTTGAAACCACTCAAGAACTGACCAGGGTTAATTAAACATACCATGACATAAAACAGGTTCAACCTCGAACGACAATGATGACGACAACGAACGATGGTGATCTACTTATAAATTGTAGTTAAATAAAAATCATCATATTGACCTCACTAGCGTAGCCTATTAATGAACAGATGCAAGCATCTCAAGCAATATCCAAAAATCAGTAGCCAGGCTAGCCAGATAGGTAATATTAAAAAAAAAACGGAAAAACTAAGTTACTTAAAGAAACATGTAGGTCAAAACAAAAGGTCAACACGAAAGGTCAAATAGTCAGAGGTTAACGTGAACAGAGGTTAAGAGAGAAAAATGAGTCAACCAGCCAACCAACCAACCTGTAGTACGAATGCTTGTTCGATGTACTTCTTAGCTATGTTGGCCTGGAAGTCCGGCGATTCGAGAAACCTCAGGAAGAAGTCGTAAACCAGCTACATGGAGATTGGAGAAGAAAAACGTGCACGTTACTTAATATTCATGACTCTGATTAATATTCATGATATTAATATACGTGATATGAACTTATGTGCATGATAGCAAAACATAGCTAATATAATTTCTTATTTATTTATATAAAAACACGACTAACATAATTTTGATATTTATTTATATCAAAATATAGCTAATATAATTTCTTATTTATTTATAACTAATAATATAATTTCGCATTTGTTAAATTATTTATTACCAGATACGTGAAATGTTTTAAAACAGCATTTGAAAGCAAGCAGGGAAGATGATCAGATGCTATATATAAACAATATCGTACATGCATATTATATCATCATCATCATCATCTCCATCGTCATCATCATCATCATCATCATCATATTCACCATTATCATTATCATCACCATCATGAACAAAAAGTAATAAAATATAGATACAGTGACCGGAAAGTCGTGTGGCTATGAAAATAATAGCAGCAATAATAATAATAATAATAATAATAATAATAATAATAATAATAATAATAATAATAATAATAATAATAATAATAATAATAATAATAATATTGTGATATTCCTTTCAATGGTGCACAGGGAATGTTTCTGGGGGTAAGAACCCCACAAAATAATTCAGAAAAAAGTGCACTCCATGAAAATATATTAACAAACTGGTTTACTGATGATAAATACACAAATACACAGAAAGATTTATGTAAAAATATTTCTTATTAATTAACCATTATATGTTATATGTTAATATAACCATTATGTTCTCCATTCCTACTGTTGCTTGCTTGGAAAATATTTATGGTTTTTCATATAAATAATGCAAAAAAAAACTTTTTTTAGAAGTTTTTTTAATCAGAGAACAGATTAAATGGTTCATCTCTTTTGTATTTGTGTAAATATTTTGAATTAACAGCGAACTTTATTTTGGAAAAATAGGCTGGAAAACCAAAAATTTCAACATTTTTACTTAAAAAATGCCTTAATAATAATAATACACAATATTTCTTGACATTTTCGAAATGATTTAAAAATAATTAAAAAACCAAAGCTGAAAAATGTCAACCCCCCCTAAAATTTCTTTCCAAAACACCACCGCAAAAATCACGGGTACGCCCACTGATCTTTTTTCCATTTCTCTATAAATAACAAGTCGTGTACAAATGTTGTTTGTATGCGGAAGTGTAGTATAAGCACACATACATACACACACGCACGCGAAGAGGCCAAAAAATGTCAATTAATTTATGGGAAGCCGGCCAAATTCAGTTCACCAACGTCTAAACAATACCATTACCACCACCACTACTACCACTATCCTTACAGCACCACCACTACCACTATTATCATCATTATCACCACCACCATCCATACAGCTGCATCATTACCACTACCATCATCCATAAAGCATCCCAATTACCACCACCACCACCATCCATTCAGAATCATCATTATCAACACCAACACAACCACCATCCATACGTACATCACCATCATTACAACCATTATAGCTATAGCCGCCATAACCGACCATAACCGCTTACAGAATCAGTATCTGTACCAAAAGGAAAATTAAAAAAAAAATAAAAATAATAGCAATAATAGAAACAAAAATATCGAAATGAAGTGTAATAAAGAAAGAGAAAATCGTTTCATATTTTTTGCATTTCCCAGCCAAGCGCATACATGAATGGCAATGAATCTTCATTTTGGCTGCCTCTGACTTATCATTTTATGGATTGTTTCAGGCCATTTGCTTTCCCAAAAGAACTCCAATTGAAAGCAATAAAAGGAGTGATGATGGAGATGACGATGACGACGAAGATGATGACGATGACGACGAAGACGATGATGGCGACGACGATAATAATGACGACGACGATAATAATGACGACAAAGATGATGACAACAACTAAACTAAACAGAGGTGGTCGCACACCAACAAAAGCAACATATACGACAAATATAATATTTGTAACATTCAAACCAACACCCAAACATTGTTTCGTATACCACACAACCGCACACTAACAACAACAAACAACAACAGCACAACATCAACATCAACAACAGCAACAATTAACCAGCACTAAAAATAGTACATCTCCGAAAAGGCAGTGAAGGACATAAAAGAAAAGAATTTGTAATTAAGAGATGATTGATTGGGAATGGGTTTCTCGTAAATGTTATTGATAATTTAAGAAGCGCTCTCGACCAATGAGAAAGCAGAAGAGGAAGACTCACACGGACACACAAAGAAGCACCAAAGAGAAACATCACAGAAATGTGTTTGTACGAAATGTGTAGGGGTGGGGGGGGGAGGGAAAAAGTGTAAAAATAATGGAAGCTGTGAGTGTTTTTTGAATAGAAAAAAATGAATGAAATAACAAGTGGATCAAAAAACTCTATTTTTCACAAATTCTTAATATTTGTAATTAATTTGATAAGTCTATAAACTAAAAAACATCTACCACAGTTTTCCAAATACTTGATATGTGGACATATGCATAGGGGTAGTTTATGCGATGGGGCAAGGCTGGTGTCTATCCGAAAAAAATTCCAATTTTCAAAAAACCCTCTTTTTATTTCTCCTCCCAAAAAAGCTGATGACCGGGCGAGTAGTCGGATATACTACCACCTACCCCACGCCAATGAATGTGGAGTATGTCAGTATGAAAAAATAAGTCACTAGTCACTATGAAACAAGTGAATCAAAAAACAAAGTATTTTAAAAACACACTTTTATATAATCGATTGTGTAGGCCACATTTTGTTACATAAACAACAAGCATATTAGCATAGACAATAAATAGTTTGACGAAAATATCACAAATAATTATTTAATTAAATTTTGTCCAATTGATCCGAAAATTTGATAGAATGCATTATTAATCAGTTCGGAGGTATGTTTAATTTTTTAAGTCTCTAGTTCATATCAAGTTAAGTAAAAGTGTGTAAAAAGCAGTTTTTTTTTATAAATTCTTGATTTGAAAAATTCTCGCTTTCTTCGAATGAACTTGAAACTGGTGGTTTTATTTCTTTGACAATGCTGGGTATAACTTGCTCATCATTGTTTGCACAGAAGCTGTACATTTGAACAGGTATTTTACATGGGCAAATTTTTCTATAAGCAACTTTGTACTGAAAATATATACCGAATTTTTACTCATAAAACGCGCACTCTGACGTGCCTGTAATGGTCATAAAAAATAATGTTGAGACTTTATTAATCAGAAAATGTAAATATGTCAAATGTATTTTTGATAACATATATATATATAATCTAATCAAATTGTTTTTATTTATAAAGCCACATTTTTTAACCCCTCTCCAAGGCCTTCATAGATGGGCATTATATGCAAAAAAAAAAAGGTATCTAAAAGTCCAAGTTTGAATTATAAAATTATAACTTTATAGGAAGTTTCACCTCCAAGTATTAACCTTTTGTTAATGTGCTGTGAACATTCGCATGAGTGGATTTTCATGGGGAAAATTATTGACAAAATATTAGGAAATGAACTAATAAGAGACACAGCTTAGAATGTTGGCACTTTTTTCAAAACAGTTCTGTAATATTTTACCAAACAAAAACATTATCAGCTAAAAACCATCAGCCCATCACAACGGGAATATAAAGCAAACTAAAAGTAAAATAGAGTTGTAAAACAAAAATACTATTTCCGCTTAATGTTTCGCGAAACACAAACAATATAATCTGTTGGGAGATGATTCCTACATTCTCCCTGGATCAATAAGTGACGATGGAAACACGCAAAAAAGAGGATGAAAATTATAGAAAACTGATTTGTAAATAGCAAAATTATATAGAAAAATATATTCAATGTTCTGTTTTTTCACTGTTATGTTTTCTCATGTTCTGTTTCATCCCATTACCAATTTCTTCCTCACATACTTCACATGTCAAGTATTTAGAAGACTGGTCAATGGCTTTCTATTATATTTCTCTTTTATATTTTGTAATTCGACAGTTTACTAAAAACTTATTATGTGAAGTATAAGAGGATTGCAAAGATAAGAAAGTTTTTAATATAATTTTTTAAATTGAAATATTAAATATCGCTTTTTTAGTAAATTTTAATCGATGGTTCAATTCTTTACATACAATGTCAATTTGTAATTTTTTTAAATATCAATTTATTTTATATTTCATTTAAATTTTGTCCAATCAATCGGAAAATTTAGCAAAATATAAAGTCCTCGAGGACAAAATTTCAGCTAGATTGAATGACAGGAAGTTTGTTTATTTAAGTGTTAAAGCAGTTAAAGGGTCCCAACGTATGGCTCAAGCAAGCAAACACGGTGAAATTATTATGAAGGATTTGGAAAAGCAAGCAAATGTGGCGAAGAATTAAAATTAAAGGATTTTAAAAAAACGAGAGAGAGAAGATAGAAAGAGAGACACAAGAAATAAAATGAAAACAAAAAAAAAACAACTAAAAGTTTCATAGGAACACTCAATTAAGGAGAAAGGTATGACTACATAAGAAACTTCAAAATTGAAATAAATTTTAATAGAAAATAAAAAATAACAATTTAATAATGAAAATAATAATAATTATGAGTTGATGATTAAATAAGAATAAGAAGAGACCTGCAAGTGGGGCCAGGAAGCTTCGAGGGCAGGTTCGTCCTCTTCTGGATCGAATTCAGTATTCGAATTCGACGCCGGTGGAAGTGTCCTGAAGGTGTTCAGGGTGAACTGAAAACAATCACAATTAATATAATAAATATATCAGCCAATCAATCGACAGAACAATAAACAAATCTGAGGATTAAAAAATGAGGAAAAAACACAAAACACAGCTTCATCATCAACTATATTATTTAGATAAATTATCCAAGGATTCGTGCTATCGACATCATCATCATTATGATCATTATCATCTTCATCATCATCATCATCATCATTATAATCGTCATCATCGTTATTATCATCAACAATGGCTCACACAAGCCTGGAACAGATAGGAAGAAAAGATCAATATTAGAAACTCAACATTAAAAAAAAATAATAATGACAATAATTGCAAGTATTATAAAGATAATAATAATAAGGGGCATAATTTTAGCTTCAAGACAGTCACCCCATGTTTATAGTTGAAATTATGTTTTTCTATTATGAATGCATAATACAAGAAAATATGTTTTCCAATATTATTAAATGTTCTATTTCTTAGTCTTTGTTGGACTAAAATATTTGGCTGTGGTTTGCCTATTCATTAAATATATGTATATTAGTATGTATATAAAGTATATATATATTATATATTTAAAGAAAACAATCGCCATGAGCCATGATGCATTCGCATTTGTCTCACCTTATTTTAGTGCCGTATCTCAAGTTTTTTTTCAATTTACATTTAAAATATGTTTAAATATAGCAGATAGCATTACACTTTACATTTTGAACTATATTCTCATATTATTTTGACAGTCTATATACCTACATAGTCATACATAACATTTAAACATTTAAATAATCAGAGCCATGCGTACTGTATTTCAAAATTTCCAAACAACCTAATAAGGAATACTAAAAACTTTATTTCTGTGGGTGGTTTAGTTCTGCAACAATGTGTTTTTCTGTGATCCAAATCTCATACACACAAATGCAATTCAGTCTGTGACGGCACTGCATAGTCAGTATAGTCACCATCTGACTCTCCAATGCCCCCATCCTTTAAACCCAATATCAGTGATCACAAAGAAGTGTAGAAGACTATTAACTATTGTAAAAGAAAATGAACCACATGTATGTAGCAAATGTGTAGCGTAGAGGATATTGAATAAACATAAGACTAATTATAAACTGCTTGGTTCCCTGGTCAGGTGAGCATATATATCACCCACCTGTATCACACCTAAATAGGAGATCAATGATTGCTAATCATTAGACAGGTTTACATAATTTATTAATAATAACAACATTTTCATACTTGTTGTTGTTGTTGTTATTATTATTATTATTATTATTATTATTATTATTATTATTATTATTATTATTATTATTATTATTATTATTATTATTATTCATGTGTGATGAAAAAAAGAAAAGTAAAAGTCAGTAAGAAATAAAATGTCAACTGAAATATCAACTTCCAAATTGCTTCCTTACATAATTTATTAATAATAACAACATTTTCATACTTGTTGTTGTTGTTGTTATTATTATTATTATTATTATTATTATTATTATTATTATTATTATTATTATTATTATTATTATTATTATTATTCATGTGTGATGAAAAAAAGAAAAGTAAAAGTCAGTAAGAAATAAAATGTCAACTGAAATATCAACTTCCAAATTGCTTCCTTGGAAGTCTAAAAATACACGGATGACAGTACTAAGGTGAAGATGACGATAGTGGTGATACTGATGATGACGATGATGGAATTGAAAATGATGATGGCTATTATATAAAAAATGATGACGATGATTGTGAATAAAAAGATGAGATCCGACATTTTTAAATGCTGCAAAGAAACAAAACAGACTTGCACATCCTGGGATTTAATTAACAAAGATATTTTCCATGGAAGTTGATTGAATGTTTTTACGAAATCTAAAACCACAGTGATGTGAACATTATAAAAAAACCACCAACCACTATTACATACCATCGCTTGTCACCACCACCACGACCACCAACTACACCACAACCTACCACAAACTCAACCACCAACCACTATTACAAACTCAACCACCATGAAGCACCACAATCACTACCACTACTGCTTTGTAGTGGTACAAATGCACAGTAGGGAATTTAAAAATTCAGGAGTACATGCCTCAAAGAAAGAGATGTGCTGTGGAATCTCAGGTTAGTTGAAAGATTAATTAAATTTTGCTCTTCTAACATCCCCCATATCTCTCCTCTTCCTTCATGGATGACACGCCAAGACGACAATGAAAGGACATGAAAAAGATTATGATGATTTGTCCCGGAAATATATCATAATGGATTACCATTTCCTATTATGGAACTTTATTAAAATAAAAAAGGCAGGAGAAAGGAGGAGGGAAAAGTTTAAAGGATCAAATTATTATCCACGACAGGAAGTACTTAGGTGCTTCCTCCATACAGTCATTTCAGTCTTGAAACACCTGGTGTAAAGGACTATAAACTATTATAAAAAAAGGCAGGTTTTAAGTTTTATATAGTAGCTTTATTAGTGAATTCGTTAGTGTTTAATTAGACAAACATCTTTTTATTTTTTTAATACTAGATTATGTTCTTTTTTCTATGTTTAAAATTAAATGTAATCAGTGAAAAATTTAGTTTTTCTAAATATCTTTGACTATGAAGAAAACTTCTGCTGCCACAATTCAGATACAGCGAACGAAACTTGTTTGGTTTAGTTTTATCTGAGGGAATAACTTCAATATGGCAAGCAGTGATTAATTATAAATAAAATATTTTATAAAAATAAGCTTAAGGAAACAAAACTACAAAAGTTTGACAAGTACTTGTTGCGCACATTGACCATGCACATCGACCATGCACATTGACCATGCACATTGACCATGCACATTGACCATGGACATCGACCATGCACATTGATCATGCACATTGACCATGCACATTGACCATATAGCATATAAACGGTACTAAGATGAATTTCGAATCCCACCTCTGAAGTAATACGTGAATTGGTGCATTCATTCCTTCAAACATGGACTCCTATATAATACTAAATGCTAGTTAATATTTACTCAGACTGGATTCATACAAATGAATAAATACCGGATCCTAATTACCAGATCAGCTTTAGTGAGTGACGTATATAGATTTCTTTACAACAAAGCAGAATGTTGACTATTTTCCCCATGGACGTCTTAATATATTGAGAATTCCATTACTGTTTACTATACCGATTTGAATGATTTTCTCTCATTTATTGGATTGATTGATTAAATGAATTTCAGATTAAACCAGAGATTAATTATGAGGACGCAAGAAATGCATTAGCCTGACCGCTATATAAATAACTAGATTGGCTAGCAGGTGAGACAGGTGATTACCACAAAGCAATTGGAAGGATTGACGGACGACGGACGAAGTTTGAAAGAGCAAACGAATGAATAAAAAATAAAAAATATCAACGACAAACCACAGTTGGTAAACATCTACAAGTCACGCAATATGTGCTATGTGGAGAGCCCCTATTGTATGTACTGCTATGCACATTTGCACAACCACGTACGTCGCACACACACACACACACACATACATACATACATACATACATACATACATACATACACACATACACACATACATACACACACATACATACACACACATACATACACACACATACACATACATACACACATACATACATACATACATACATACATACATACATACATACATACATACATACATACATACATACATACATACATACATACATACATACATACATACATACATACATACATACATACATACAGTCTAATCCCGTAAATCAGACCCTGGAAAAATCTTCGAGAGAAATTTCCCCGCCAAAGAGTAGAGAGCTTTGTGGGAGGGCGGGTCGAAAATCGGGAATGAAAATTTTTCAAGGGTCGGATTAACTGGAGTAGACTGTATGTATGATGTACCTATGGTATAAGAGGCATAAAGAAAATTAACATGCAATATTTATGCACAGTGAATTCTCTATATCTTCCATTACTCTCTCTCTCTCTCTTTCTCATAATTTCTCCAGCATACGATTCCATAGAATGGCTTCTTAAACTTACATTCCCTCTTCCCATTGTAACTTTGTTCATGTAATAATGCAATTCTTCTTCCATATAAATCCCATCCGCTTTCTCGGCCATCCGTCCGTTCACGGGTTCACCAACAAACACTCGATTCGAGAGAGAGAGAACGAATGAAAGGTTCACCATTAACGAGTGTCGTCATTGTTGTTTATTAATTAATCGAAATGAAAAGTGAATGAGAATCGAATAAGAAGTGAAGAAGAAGAGCACTTGTAGTTTTCCATTCGTTTGCACGTGAAATTTTAATGTAATCGTGAAATTATATTACCTCGAAATATGACAATGCTTTCTAAGGCTATCTATCTATCTGCAGAGCAACGTCGCTCACTTCAACTGCGATAAAAAACAGAGACATAGAGCAGGATCTAGAAGTGAAGACAGTAATATATAGAGAGACAGCTAACCCGCAAATTTCAAAAACCAGCTCTCATCATATCAATTATTTGAGTGACCACTGACCATTCTAGATTAACAGGTTTGCAAGAACTTAATAACGTTAAAAAGTTTAAAAAATGATAAAAAAAACATTACTGCTGGATAATCCCGATATCAGTCTTATCCCCACAGATTACCACTCTCCATCGTTCCCACGGTAATTTCCAATGATTTTCTCCACCACAACTTACCACAATCTTTACGCAGTAACCGTGGATTTCCGGCGTTTTACATACACAATACACATGTTCATGGTGACGAAAAAACAGTGAGCAAAGTTAATCCGATTTTTACCGACCGCATAAGCAGAACACACACACCCACACACAAACACACAGAGCCACAACCACTCAGACGACCTTCAATGTCCCCATGCAGACTCGTGTGTGACACTAGCAGGGCGGTCCCGGTGACACACACCCATCCATCCACCCACCCACAAGCATTAAACACGCTTACAAGCCAACACACCTAGAGGCAGCACAAGCGCTTAAATATGCAACAGAAATGATAAAACATGAAAAAGAAATTATAAAACACGTAATGCATTGCAATGCAAGGTGAAAACGACGCAGAAGCTGTGGTTTGAAAAGGCTGGCTACCAATTCGAGCCTACCTCTGCATATGTGTGCTATATAATCTATATATGCTATTGAGCTTTCTTAAAAATACGTGTTGATATAAGAAAATATACGTCTATGTATGGGCATATTTATGAATGCGTATTTGTATACAAAGACATACATAAACAAGCATCTGTATGCATAACTGATTACGCATACAAATTCACATAAATAAACAAATATGAACATAAGTGTTTGCATATGTGCAATGAACATACATGTGCATATATGTTCATATATGTGCATACATTAATGAACGTGCATGAGTGTTAATTTATTTGCATAACAAATACATTCATATATAAGTACTTTAAACAAGTCTGATTTCAGTACTTGGAAGACCAACTAATATCTAATAACCAATTGAGAGAGCATCAAATAAATTATTACTTCAACAAAGAAATGATTTTTTTATTTCATTGCCAAGCAAAAAACGAACACGTACCATTTCGACCACGAGGGGGTACACATTCTCCGAGATGACCCCCTTATGTGTCGTGATGTACTCGATGAGTTCATTGAGGGTTGACCTTTTTATCTCCTTGTATTTAAGGTCACTTAGTGGGTCCTTGACGAAGTCGAAGATGACCAGTGTCTGAGTGATCTTCTGTATGAACAGGTTTTCTTTGTCCACTTGTGGTGCCTCTATTCAGTGGGGAGAAAAAGGAGCCAGTTACCACGATGATGATGATGATGATGATGAGAACAGAGACGAACAATCATATTTATTTTATGATGCTATCAATAACAAACCACCTTTCTTATGCTGATGATGAATAAAAGAAAAGCAAGCTTTGAAGTTACCATGTAAATCAACATGAGTTTGTGTGTGTGTGTGGTGTGGGCAGTGTGGGGGGGGGGGTAGATGTTAACGTAAGAAGTCCCTGTTTAAAAATTGAAAACTTTGAGGAGATTGGAATACACACAGTTTAAGACAAAGTTTGTTTATAAAAAAGAAGAAGACAATAGAATCTTTCAATCCACGTTGGACGTTATTAGAAATAATTAGAAATCGGTTTTCGGAAGAAAAGAAACAATAAACATAGTGTCACAGCTGTTACTTTATTTCATTATGCTTATGTTTATTTATATTATCATTTAAATTATTTGGTTTATTTTATTCATTTTTTTTAATAATTTTTTATTTTACTATTAGATTCATTTTATCTATTTTTTAATTTTATATTTTGTCTATGCAACGAAATACTTTGGATTCTTTTTCTTTGATTCTTCCACCTCTTTCTCTTTTCGTTCCGGTTCTAGTCTAGTGGGTTATCTCGTAGCGTGGTGCGCTCTCCAGTTCTATCATATATCGTTAACGGAGTTGTTAAATAAAGTCATCGCCCACGTGTGTTTGTTTTTCATTGGAAGAAAAATTACGAACCTTGTCTCATCCTTCGCTACAGCAAGTGACGGGTGTGACACATAGCATATAGCAAACGGGTAAACAAACAAGCCACCATGTTTCTTTGCAATGCAAACAAAGAGAAGCACAACAACAATAATATTTATTGCCCTGAACAGCTATTTGCTGCTCCATGTTCTTCTTCCTTGTTCCATTCACCAATGAAGATTTTACATTTTACCATGTCTTACAGAAATAAACAGCAAACGTAAATGTTAATCAATTTATAAAATAAAAAAAATAGATGATTATATAAATAATAATGAGTACACAAATGTGATGAAATGTGTTAACGTTATTAGTGGTAAGTCGGCTACAATAATTAAATCTGAAATAAGCTGTTTAATATTTAATTAAGAATATGCAAACAAGAAGAACAGAAACAATATGGATCCACTTCAAGACAAGCCAGTCTAGTCTTATTGCAGGAGAAAAGAATAAAACTAGGGAAAGAAGTGAACAAATAAATACACACAAAAACACACACATATATATATACATATAAACAGCCAAATGGTTACGTGCCTGACTACCCGCCCACAGGTCGCCGGTTCAAGTTCAGCTACTAAGACTTACATCCATTCTAGGGCATGTGAAATGAAATGACTAAATGACCACCAGTTTCACAACATGTATGCTAGCCTTGGTTCAAAAGCGACACATTAATACAACGACCTTTACCTTCATAATAATAATAAACAAACAAATACAAACCACGCCACCGTCCCCACCACCAAAGCAACTACGACTAACCTCTGAGCAAAGGCAGCTTCTGCAGCTCTCTGTTCTTGCTGACATTGAAGTGTGACGAGTCGGTCTTCTTCTCCTTCTTCAACTTCAGCGTTTCTGGTAGTGGGTTGATCCTGTTCAGCTGGGTCACCGGCGGGTGGTTCTCCTGGCTGTTAGTCGCACCGGAACTGGACTTTCCCTCGGATTTTTTCTTCTGCAAGTTCCAAAGAGAGCGAATGAGCGAGCGAGAATGCATGTGTAAACAATCTCGTTTTGGGACGACTTAAGATTTTAGTATGGTATTATGATTACTTATTATACTCTTCCTCAACAACCAGCGCATACTGAGAGGGAGAGAGAGTGGGTAAGAGAGTGGGTGAGTAAGTGAGAGTTGGAGAAAGAGAGAGAGAGAGAGAGAGAGAGAGAGAGAGAGAGAGAGAGAGAGAGAGAGAGAGATAGATAAAGATAAGGTAGATAAAAGTAAAAGCACTTTTTTTTAACTCAACGTTCACATTTAAAGCATTCTATAAAAAACCATAATTTTTAATTTTGTCACAACATCAAACATCGCTGAACCAGAACACTTTTCTTTATAAATATAAAAAAAACTGCAGGATCAACATCACCTATCATCAGCCACCATGACTATCGTCACCATCACCACCGTCGTCATCATTACAACCATCATCACCATCATTCGTATCACTTTTCCGACGACATCATCACCATCACGGGATCTGTTTACATTTTCAAAGGAGGTGATCCTATTTTACGGCTGTTCTCTCTCTCTCTCTCTCTCTCTCTCTCGCTCCATCTCCGCAAACATGCCCGGAAGGTTATTTTTAACAAACAAACACCTATTTTCCGCGTTACATATTCGCATTTCTATCTATATATGGCTGGCTGAGTTGCTTTAATTAGGTTCTGCTTACATCACTCATTCAACGCCGTAAGCTCTATCAGGCACACGATGTAATTGTACAACAACTGCACACAAACGTAATAATACTTTAAAATTTAAAGGACATTGAGAGGTCGCTGCAAACATATGTCGCTATGGCGACAAAAACCGGAACAATTTGCCGCGGCCGCAGGTACCAGCTTAGTGTTAAATGTAAATACTGCAACAAATATAATTTCTTTCTCAGACCTTGACAACAGGGACGTCAATTGGGGGCACCCGTGAGGTAGTTTTGAGTCCCCAAAAGATATAAATGTGGTCTCATAATGGCCTTAAAAGCGTAAAGTTGAAGCTTCAGAGGTTTGAGTGGGGTCCCCTATGACGGTGAAGTGGGCCCCTGTGATATTTTAGTGGAAACTTGCTCGTTATTTAATTTTTTTGGAAAAGTTGGGAGCCAAAATGAAAAGAGGGTTTCGAAAATTTGTTGGAAAAGTAGTTCCGACTACCCCTCGGTCATCAGTCTTTTTTGGGGCAAAAATGAAAAAGTTTTCGAAAAATTCAAAAATTGGCGGCCCTGAGAACAAGTTGTCCCCCCCCCCAAAGGTTTTGCTCAGATGACTGCTAAATTGAAGGAGAAGAGGTGATTGAGAGTTTTTGAGATAAAAGAGAGATATATAAATATAGAGAGAAGTTTTTTGATAAGATATAACAAGTGGATGAAAAAGATACAACCGATGATGCAAAAACATGTCTGAACAAATGCGTTATGATTATTATCTTATGATTATTATCGAAACTAACTCGTTGAGACGAACAATTTCAAAAGAAAAAGAGAAAAAGTTAAGAAAAATGAATTTAATAACATGTGAAATAAAATAATAAATGCATAATAATACTGCTTAATAATAATTGCTTCAAATTTCTTTTTCTTCTTATTCTTAATATTACTATTACTATTACTATACTATAACAAATAACAGCATTAACATAAGCACCTGCTTATTCAAGTAAAAACAGCAACAGCTGACAAAGTACCACACAGGCAGTGCTCAGGCAGCCATGTACAATTGAGTGTCAAACGCTCCTACAACCTTCTGAACATTTTCTTACAGTAGCTTGGAAAACCCCATTCTAAAAATATATCTATTACTATAGCAGTAAGAACTGTAAACAGAATTGAAAAATGTGAAAAAAATGTTTAAAAAATGTGCAGATTTCATAATTTTTCAACTGTGACAGGCTTTTCAAATATTCTATAAAAAAAAAACTGAATCACGGCCATAACTTTTCAGACCTGAATGTTTTGTAGAGAGCAGTGTGAAACTTTAATTTGACATAGTCAATGTAATTTAATGAGGTCAAAAGTCAAATGCTTATGTTGACAATGTCAATGTAAGTAGGTCAAGTCAAGTGAGGTTATGACAAGAAGAACTTGCAGAACCAAAATCAATTTATTAGAGAGCCAATGAAAGATGCATATTGACAAGGACATGTTTCATTTGTTTGACATGAATCACAACAGGATTACTTTCTTCTACATCTCGGGGGCCCTGTCAGAGCTTTGATAGCTTTAATTAAAGCACTGATTGGGTACCCCGTCAAATGTTCCCTGGCATTATGTCCCCGACAAATGGGCCCAACGGCTCCCAGCAAAAGGGACTGCATTCTTAGCCACATTGCTTAGAGTTTACTTTGTATAGCTTTGATTTTCTGTACATTGGTGTACATATGTATACCATATGTAGTAATAGTCACTCTCTTCTAGTTATTTATTGAAAATAATTTTTAGTTATTATTCTTTCTATGATTAATTGAAATTTTAACAGAAATTTATAAACAGAAAATATGATGAATATTAAAAAGCACAAAAATTATTAAACAGCATTATTATAGATCCTTCAAAAACATAAATTTCATTTCCAACTATCAAACATATGAAATTATCCTAATAGTTTGATCAACAGCTGACTCTATGCCCTACATTGTATAACATAATTAAACTTAGGAACTATACAATTTGATCTGACCTTGTAAAAAATGCAAGTGCCTAATACAGGTGCTCTTTTGATGTAAACTAAAAAGTAGGGGTCCTTTTAGCGGGGTTGTTATGTCGGGGTTCTTTTTATGGGGCCCGTAATGTTGGGGCCCTTTTGTCTGAGGTCCATTTGACAGGTCAGCCACTGATTTGGGCAAGGGTTTCAAAGGGATGTTTGATGATTCCGTGCTGTTCCAACTTCTGACAGAGGGCCTCATATGATATAAATAATTATAGTCCTACACGTTCACAAAAACTATGAAAATATATTGTCTGATTTTAAATTATAGAGTAGAAAACTACATTAAATATTAATTATCTATTTAACAATGTAAAATCTATGTTTCAACTTAATAATACTACGTCTAAGAGATGAACCGCCAAAAAATATCTCATTTCGATATTATTATTCTAGTACTAAATACAAAATTACAATGCATCAAATTTAAAACTTATGTGTATTGAATACAAAGTATCAAATACAAAACTTTTATCTATCGAATAAAAAATTACAATGTATCAAATACACAACTTACGTGTATCGAATAAAAAATTACAATGTATCTAGTACAAAACTTAGTGCATTGGATACAAAGTTACAATGTATCTAATACAAAGCTTACTTGTACTGAATACAAAACTACATTGAATCAAATATAAATAATTTTGCATATATCAGGAAGAACAAAAGATCCAGTAATAGTAAATTTCAATAAGCTATAATACCAGAATGTGAATTCCTGTAATTCTTTCTAGTAAACCTGTCTGGGTCTGTTTTTAGGGTAATCTTTAAACCAGTTCAAAGTAACTAATAGCCAGCAAACAGTAGATCCATCTGGATTTTTAATACAAGCAATAAATTTACTGTAGATACCTGTGTCAGGAATTTTTCAATGTCTAATTAACTGTTTTGCGAAGAAGAAAAATGAAACTCCAAGGATTTGTACTTTATCAACAAATCAATATATAAGTGTGTAATAAAAGTTATTATGCAATTGTACAATGCGTAAAATAATAAATACCGGAATTTTAAAAAAATCTGTCATTTTTGATGGGTTTTCTCTAGTTTTATGTTTATTTTATATGTTATTTAAATTTTGTACAATACATCTGAAAATTCAATAGAATGCAATATTAATGACAATAACTATATACACCAAATTTCAGCAAGATTGGATGATGGGAAGTGCTTCCAAATTCGATCTCATTTTCACACCCGGAAAACAGAGACACAGATAAACAGAGAAAGCAAGTTAAGAAAAACATGTTAAGAAACTAACTTACTATTATCCAATTTTCTGTAGAGAAATGAGCCATCAGTTTTATAAAAACCGATATTTAGTTTTTTAATTAAAAAAAAGCGATATTTGGTTTTTTAACTTAAAAGTTCATAATAAAAAAATTGATTTTTTCATATTGATTCGAAAGTTTTATATATACTTCACGTACCAAGTATTAAGAAGACTGTAAACAGTGTTTTTTTTACAGACTTATGATCATAAAAAGATGGTTTGCAAAAAATTAGAAGCTACCTAATTACAAAATATAAAGGATTTGTGAAAAACTAAGTTTTTAACGACTCACTTGTTTAATATTTATTAGCGCCATTCTGACTATGTTAATTTGGACCAATCATAACAGCTCTCTGGAGTGGGGCATAAGTACTAATGGTGTTGATAAACGGCCAATATAAAATGCTGACAAAACAGGAAGTTCTGGTCCAAACCGGAAGACATACAGGCAGATAGATGGCTAGTTACATAAAAAAAGAGACAGAAGCAGAAGCGACCAAACACTATTCAGTAAAAAGACCAGTTGTTGTTGTTGGGGAGTGTGGTGAGGGGGGGAGGTAAACTAAATGCGTGATCTTGTTTGCCTTACAGATATGAACTTGGATTACTCGGATCAAAAGCAACAAGCACATTAGAAGAGAGATAGATAGAGAGAAAGAAAGAAAGAGAAACAGACAAGGATAGAGACAGAAAGAGAGATTGCTCACAAAATGCTAGAAGTGAAAGTAAATGGCGCAAAGAGAAATAAGACAATAAATGTATGAAAATTGTTTCACATCCTTAAAAAATGTGTTTTTAGTGTCTTATCTGACGAACCATAATGTTATAAGTCGTACAACCTTAATACCAGCCTTGCACCATTGGAAACATACAGAAAGTAAAAGTGCTATTATTGATTTAATTACGCCAAGTGTTTGATCTTTTGCCTGGATCTACACACACGCACACATACACACACACACGCGCGCGCACGTACACTCTCACACCGTCACGTTCACACATAAACAAGGTGACTACTCCTATCATCACTATTCATTACAATATTGTAACTGAAACATCATCACCAAAGTTATTATTATTATTATTGTCTCGTAACAGTTGGCACATCGTAATTTTACTAGCAGCAAAAAATAAGCAAACGATTACACCACACAACCGACAAGATCACCATTATCATCACCACCAACAACATTCAAACCATCATAAATTTTACACCCATTAACATCTTCCTCCTCATCATCATCATTGCTACAATCATCATAATAATAAAAAGCAGCAGTCTATATTCGAAATAGACCCCAAATCCCAAGATTACATATAGCCACCGACTTTACAAGTATAACATCTGGATCATTATCATGAGTCATTCATTTCAACATAGCAGACACAGCAAAATGAAATTCAATGCATGATTATTGCTATAACCACTCTGGCTACATTAATCATTTATAGCCATTATCATCAACATCATTACTCAAAGTTTCAGCATCATGAAAGATATCATTGCTAAACAAGGGCTCAAAGTGTTTCTTCTGTTGAATATACCTAATTTATGAAATCCCACTTATGATTTCTCATTGGAAATGTACATTACAGAATTTCTTCATTGACAATTAAGATCATAATATTATTAACACAGCTTTTTAACTAAAAAGTCACAAAAGCAGTTGCTATTGATTTTAGATCATTTGAAGACAAAATTGCACAAAGATTTGTATATTTTAATTAAAAACACATTCTAAAATAAACAATCTTTACATGTGATTATTTTAAATTCTTTAACAAGATATCCAATAGTTTTTTCTTGTAGATTCCACAAATAAAAAACATGTTTTAATATAAAGCTAACTTTTAAGTATTAAAAAAACAACAAAACTGAACTAAAAATACCAAAAAAAATAACATTACATCATTGGCATCAGAAGACTCTTTTGTTGCCTTTTCCGAGCTTTTTGAATTCGACTTTTCTTTACTTAAGTTCTAGAAAAATTATCGTTCATATTGATTAAGAAATACAAATTACAATTTACTTCTATGCATATTTCAAGCTTTCTTTAGCAATCTAGGAAGTAAGTCAGTAAGTTCTTTCTTCAATGAACAGGAAGAGGTGAACATTATTAATTATGTTTTTCACAAATAACTAAAAAATTAAAAATGAATATATTCTACCATTTCATAGCTACACAGTTAATCTAACTCTATTAACTTATAAAAGTTTTAAAGCAAATTAATTATAGATCCACAATAGTCCCAAAACTAAACTAAATAACCAAAAACGTGAGCAAACAAAACAAAAGAGATAACAGTATAACAACTATAACAGCAGTGAACACAGTGAACAGTGACACTAACTAACAAAACAACAAACACGGCAAAAAATCCATTAAAAACCCATACCTTCTTGCCAAGCCTTGGAATAGACGGCATAACTAGTACACAATAAAAAGTGCTCCACACCTATGAAAATAATGAATATCCCGAGAGCTTTTATTTCGTCGACTAATTTACATTAAATTAAAATGGCTTCGAGCAGTCTCAAAGAACGAATGTAAACATAGCCAGTGTTTTCCAGTTTTGTCAATTTTTTTTATAATTAAAATGCGATTTAATATTAGTATTTACTGTAGATACAATTTTTTTAAACTTCTTATTGTACATTTCCGTACATTTACTGTTGAAACATTACATTAAATTAATTAAAAAATTATATTTTTATTATGTTTTGCTATTTTTTGTAATATGTAATTTTTAGCAAAATTAAAAAAATATATAAGAAACTTATAAGCATTGGAAAATATTGTACTTTGTGTTGTTATTATATCGTTTAAAAAAACATCATGTTCGCTCACGTTGTTGATCAGTACAACTAACTTTACTAACTAGAAGATCTGACTCCACTAGCTTATGTATTAACTTTGTAGATTAAAATGAATAAAAAACCTCAACAGACAAAGAAACACTTTTCCGATGGTTTGAGCGATTCTATATATTATGGATTGAAAAAGCAAGACAAGAAAATAAAAATCACTGGCAAGTTAAAATCACTCATTCGTGAGGATCCGAAACTGAAATGTGCTGTTGACTCCAGAGGTAGACCGATCAGATCTTCAGCTAACGCAGATTTGAAAAGGTAGGTCTTTCTTATAGGTCGGTGCTATTGACAGTGCGGCGCTGAAAACGTAGAGATACCGATGAACGTTCACAAAAGTGGCAGCTTTTTTCAAGCTCAAAGAAGTAGTACCGTTCGGTGTACTATTTACATTGCAGTTATGAGTAATAAGGTATGCTGACCGCTGACGATACCAATGATATAGATCAGTGGACGATACAAATAAAATTAATTAAAGAAATAAAAATTAGTTTTTGTTATATAAAAAATTAGCAGTTATAAAAATACTTATTTTAACATGTCAAATTTTTGGCTCAACGTTCGGTGACTCAAAACAGTTTGCATAAAATCATAAAATTAGCAAACATTTCCATAAAATTTAACAGTTTAAAATATATAAACATAAGTATTCTTCATTTGTTCTATTTTACCAACATACTGCCATTGCTAGATACTTTATTTCCATAGAAAAAAGTGTTGTATTTGGGTTGTGCTGGCCTTAATAATAAAACAAACCAACTTAAATTATTAAATCCTTTGCATTGATAATCTAGCGACGCTTAAAAACATACAATCGAAATTTAATTTGATGTAGTGTATTGTTGTCGTTGACAATGGATTCTATTAAATTTTCAGATCGATTGGGTTAAGTTTAAATAAATTATGAAATAAAATCAATTAAATTTTTAAAGTTTAAAAATTTTCTTCAGGAAAAAAACTATCAGTTCATTCAAAAAAAGTGAAAATAAATTTTTTAAATCAAGAATTTATAATAAAAACTTTTCTATCTGTATCGTTTCAAATGTTTCTTATATTTTCCATCCTAACATACTTTAAATGCGATCAGACATAGTGGAAAGGACATCCTAAAATATATCAGATATTATGTAGACAGGTAATAAAGAGCTGATTTAATATTCTCGGGTCGCTTCTTGTATTTTAAATTAATAAGAAAGCTCACATAATTAAAGTAAATTTTTGTAAGTATTCTTTTTTATTACTAAAGTTGCTGTAGTGTTATTGATTAAGGAAGTTGATGTGACAACTCTATTCTTGATTATTATTATTTAACTGAGATAGTCTGTCAAAAATAGTAGATTTTTTTAAATATATTTTGCGATTGCAGTTCCACCTAATGGCGTTATGGGACGTTATAACATACATACATACATACATACATACATACATACATACATACATACATACACAGAGACCGACAGACATTGGAAATTTTATATGCTGTTTTATTAGATATTATGTATGTTGATTTTTCAGATATTATGATGTATCTGATTCTGAAGAAGTATCCGATATGCAACCTAAGAAAAAGAAAGCTAAAACTGAAGAAGTAAAACCTAAGTTGAAAAGCAAAAAACAACCAAAAAAATCTCTAGAAGAAGAAGAAGAGGAATTAAGTAGTGGAAAAGATGATATTGAAGAAGAAGATGAGGAAAATGAAGAACTAGATGACAATGAAGAAGAAGAAAGCAATGAGGATGAAGATGATGATGATGATGATGATGATAGTGATAGTGATTCTTCTAGTGAAGATGACAGTGATAGTGAAAGTGATGATGATGAAGATGTATCCAGATCAGGTAGTAATTTTTTTCCAACTTACTGTGATAATACTGGCACATTTTTCAGATATTTGTAAATTCAATTTTTATTTATTTTCCCTGCCTTTGTGATTTATGGCTTTTTAATCCTTGATGTTTAATAACATTATTTTTTTACTGTCAATGACAAAAATGTGTCTATTTTTCAGATACCGTGGTTCACCCATGGGGAGAAATGGACAGGGACGCCCCCACGACAGACAACCCTACATCTCGTCTGGCGATCTGTAATCTCGATTGGGATAGAGTAACTGCAGTCGATCTGTTTGTACTGTTCAACTCTTTCAAACCGGACATGGGCGTCATCAAATCCGTTACGGTGAATACATTTGTCTTTATTTGTTGTAACAAATTATGGTAACTTCTTTGTGTTAGTTTTTGTAATCTGGTTATAAACTTTATTTGTAAAGTTATTGTTGTAGTAGTTTTTAAATCTGTTATATCAACTTCACTGTTTGCTTGACTGGTTGCTTGAGCCATACGTTGGGACCCTATACCACTAAGAAAAACCAACTTTACATTATCAAATCGAGTTGAAATTTGATGAGTTTATTTGTCGCTGTGGACCTTACATTTTATTAAATTTTCAGAATTATTGAACAAGCTTTGAGTGAATTATAGAATAAAATCAATAAACCTTTAAAAGTTGTTAAAAAATTAAAGATTTTATGTAGGAAAACAAACTATCAATTTTTGGTTTCTTTAAAGAAAGTAATATTTAAATTTAAATTTTAAAAATTTATAATAAAATATTTGTTTATTCCGTATTGATTTGAAAACAGTTTATATTTTCAATCTTCACAATTGAGTTGAAATTTCATGGGTTTATTTGTTACTGCAGATTTTACATTCTAATAAATTTTTAGATTGATTGGAAAACATTCGATTGAATTATAGAATTAAATCAATTAAAACTTTAAAAAAAATTAAAATTAAAAATCATGCAAAGAATCGAACTTTGAATTTTTAGTTTGAAAAAAGCAACATTTAATTTTCAAATTTAAAAAGTTTTAATAAAAAATTTGTTTATTCCATATTGATTTAAAAATTTCTTAAAATTTCAATCTTCACATACTAACTAACCATATAAAGTACTTAAAAGACTGTGGTCAATGCTTTAATATTTTATAGACTTAATATCATCAAAAAAATATTTTACAAAACATTTTTAGTCGCCGAATTACAAAATTATAAAGAATTTTTAAAAGGAAGTTTTTCTATGGTTTTCTTGTTTCTCACTAAATTGATATTTGTTTGTTTGTATATATAGGCATAAGATTTGTTGTGGGGCTATTTTGTGTTCATTTTGCACTGAAATTCTACCAGCCAATTGGCATTTTACAGTTGAACAAGTGAATCCAAAAACAAAGTTTTTTAAAAACACACTTTTATATAATTGATTGTGTAGTTTACATTCTGTTACATAAACAACGAGCATATTAGCATAGACAATAAATAGTTCAACAAAAATATCACGAATAATTATTTAATTAATTTTTGTCCAATCGATCCGAAAATTTGAAAGAATGCATTATTAATTAGTTTAGAGGTATGTTTAAATGTTGAAGTCTCTAGCTCATCGGGAAGTTAGTTTAAAATCGATTGCAAAATTTAACGATAGACAGATAGATAGACAGACAGAGAAGTCAAGTTAAGTAAAAGTGTGTAAAAATCCAAGAAAAACCAAGTGTTACGAGTACATAAAACAATCTTTATATTTATAATCAAAATGTTTTCATTTTTTTAATCACTATTAGCTATATTTTTATTATTTATATATTAGTTATGTATTTGTTAATTATACATAAATGTTATTTATATATTATTGTGTTTAACCTTCCAGGTTTATCCGTCTGACTTTGGTATGGAAAGGATGCAATATGAGAGGGAACAAGGACCACTTGAGCTTCTGCAAAAGAATGTTTCTGAAGTGGAAAACAAAGAGATTTGTTGGTGTTTATTAAATTTTTTATCATATGGCTATATATATATATATATATATATATACAAGCGGGGTACCTGTCGTTGCCCGGGTTTTTAGAGGTTTTCTCTCGCTCACGTTTCCTTCTTTGCTTGCTCTCCCAGTCGCTTTTCTGATCCTGCTTGGTCTCCTGTTCCCGTTTGCTCTTTCACTCCCTGTCACTTTTCGGCTCCTGCTCATTTTGTGAACGATCCCATTTTTTTTAACAAAAACCTTTCTCTATTAACTCTCAAGGTTGTGTGCAAATTTCATTATGATCGAATGAATGGTGTAGCAATGCATAAAGGACATAATACAGTCTGTCATATATATATATATATATATATATATATATATATATATATATATATATAGTGCAATTTCTATATAACATACACATTTCCAATCCAATATTCCAATCTTAGAATGAGCATGATCGTGATGACCTATAGAAGGTCAAAACATCTTTTAGCAAAATTTTTGAACCTATTCGGTCGGTCTTAGTCTGATGGAGGTTATCCTTAATTGAAGCAATATGTGATTTAAATAGAAATATTCATTTTTTAAAACTTAAAACATTTTTAAAAATATATAGAGAATTGGTTTTTCTTAAATTTTTTATAATCTTCCCAGTAAGATGGAAGGTATTAAACAATGAAAGTTTCTCTTTAAATCAGATATTGCTTCTAGGTAAAACATTTTAAAAAATATATAGAGAATTGATTTTATCTATTCTTTTTTTTCTTATTTAAAGGAATTACATTTTCTTTTATAACCTCCCCAGGCATATCTAGATGCGTCTTGTGTACATGAAAATAATTCGTAATCTATTAAATTGTTTTGTTGTGATATTATTTGACTCTCATTACCTGAAAGTCGTTTATAACTTGCTCTGTAGTTGAGATTCCTTGAATTTGATTTGAAGAATTAACTTATTGCTTGGTTTGTAATTATTTTGAATATTTTTTTTTATTAAACTGGGGATTTAAAGTGTTTTAGCTTAAACACTTGTTTTTCATGAAACTGTATTTGCACATTCAGCTGATGAAGAGGATGATGATGATGATGATCAGAAGCCAGTTGACAAGTTGAATCGCATCAAGGCGGAAAAGAGGAAAAGCAAGAAGATGTGTGAGTATTGTTTATTTATTTATTTATTAATTTATCTAGAGGTGCACTGATAATGCACAAAACATGCTTAAAAGCCTCTTTTAGTGTTTTTATGCAAATTAAATTTGAATTTTGTGTTCTCTGTGTTCACACATATGCACTTTCAGCCATTAAAAATAAAAATAAATTTTTGTCTCCTATTTGAGATCTGCCTCCATGCCAAATTGCATTCAAATTGGTCCAGCTGTTTGGATTTGTATAAAAGAAGGACATACATACAGACAGTCATTTTTATATATACAGATGCATACAAAAATTTATTTATTAACATGTATTGACTGAATGCATTGTCACAGCATTTTGCAAGAATAAAAAAAGTGCTAGTTGGCAGATGCTAATTTTGAAACATAAAAGTGAATCTTTAAATTTATTATATATAAATTCTCAACATGGAAAGTTAGATAGTAGGTTTTGACGAATTTGTGGTTGAAAATTGGAATCTTTTCAAATGTAATTTTTATTAGTTAATTTTAGGATCTTTTTTATTATGCAGCTGAAAAAGAGTTTGAAGAAAGAGTTCGACTGCATGAATTAAATCGTCTGAAGTATTACTACGCCATCATGGAGTGCGATTCCGCCGAAACGGCAGATGCCATCTACACAGCTTGCAATGGCCAGGAGTACCAAAGCTCTGGTCTATTTTTAGACCTGAGGTTAGTAGTTTAAATTATTCATGTAGCTTTATTATTTGTTTACTTATTACAGCACTAGGTTATCCAGCCCAAAGATTGTTGTCATTAGATTACTTGGATCTATTTTAGATCTATTTTATTTTGTTTTGCTGTATTTAGTTGATTACAGGAATTCTAGGTGAACTGTTTCTGTGACCGCTTTCGCTGTTAAGAGACGCTGTGGAGATTTCCATTACATTGCATTGCACAGAGTGTGGTGTATTTGTGTATGATTGGCTGAGACATGTTCTTTTTGGTGATCTATTTTTTATGTTGACACGGCAACAAATTTGAATCATTACGATGCAGTTAACGTAATCAGGCACACCTTTTCTTTGTTAGTATAAATATTTTATAACGTGTTTCGATCACATAATGTTAGGTTTTGATTTTGTCAATGCACTGAGCGATTGATGAGAAATATATTTGTTTAAATTAAAAAAGTTAAATTGGTGAAATAAAGTTATTGTAATTTTCTTTTAATATCTTTCCACATTAGACATACTTATTTCCATGTTTAATCAAACCATGAATAATTATTTCTAGATAAAAAAACAATGTTAAACAATAATTTCTATTATTTTTAAATATCAATAACCAGGTTTGTTCCGCACGACATGACTTTCGAACACGAACCCAAATCTGTGGCGACGTCGATGCCACTGAAGGGTACATACGAGCCGATGAAGTTTGTCAACACTGCAGTAAAGAAGTGCAAGGTGTGTTTAAAGTGGTTTGTCAAACAATAAGTACATGAAAGTATTTTCGCTGTATGTGATTAAGTACAATTTCTTGATAAAAATGAGCATGGAAACTGAGAATTTGAATTTATCTCAATTATGGAAATTTTGTTTCCTACTTACTGCCTTATTTGTTTTAAAAACCCTTGTATCATCATCATCATCATTTATTTTTGAAACGTCCTTATTCCACGCTATGCTAGGGTTGGACGTTTGTCCGTATCAGGCCCCTCCACAAATCACGATCCAGGGCAGACTGCCGCTTCAGGCCGAGCTCATCCATGTCTTTCTTCACACATTCCCACCAAGTCTTCCTACTTCTACCTTTACTTTTCACTCCTACAACATCCACATCTCTAATTGCCGAAACCCAATCATCTGCACTTTTACGCTCCAAATGTCCAAACCACCTTAGTCTTCCACATCTCACCACATCAGCCACACAAGGAACATTCAGAAGGCTATACAAATCCACACTACGAGCACGATCATTCAACGAACCCCCACACATCCATCTAACCATCATACGCTCTGCCCTTTCTAAACTTCTTAGATTCTCCACCTTCATAGACCATGTTTCAGTGCCATAAACAAGGACAATTTGAACACATGCCCTATACACCTTTCCTTTCACATGAAAGGATGCACCACGGGTGGTCAAGATAGGAGATAACTCTTTGAATTTAGCCCAGGCAGAACGCACTCTAGCTCTCACTGCCTCTTCTACACCTCCTCCTGTATAAAAAACTAAACTATTTAAATCTTATAAAAAAAAGGAATGTGATGTTTTTTTCCTCATATTTATTCCATCATTTAAAAATAAGTGCACGTGGAAGGTAATTATTTGAGATTAATCTTTTTTCACCATTCCAGGTGGAACTTACCTGGGACGAAACACCTGCGGAGAGGAAAGTGCGAACCATGACCGATTTCTCGAGCATCGACCTGGATAAGTTTGACGTCGGCGATCTGATCGCATCCGCTTCGGAAGACGAAGGCAGTGACTTGGAAAAAGATGATGTGGAAGAATATGCTGGAAAATGTGGAAAAGTTGGAAAAATGAGCATGGATGATAAAATAAAAAAGTACAGAGAACTGCTGCTCAATGCGACTGAGAAGTCTAAAGATGATGATGATGACGATGATGATAACCCCAATGATGTCGATATGGAAATAACTTGGGAAATAAATGGTTTGCTTTTATTTATTCAACTGTAATATTTATAATTATAAATTGTATGTGTTTGTTATTCATGCAAAAGTGTATATAATGTTTATTTTATATTATTTGAATAATTAAATTTCTGTATCATTATTTGCTCTTCAATTAATTCATAATTTGTTTTCAATTAATTCATAATTTGTTTTCAATTAATTCATAATTTGTTTTCAATTAATTCATAATTTGTTTTCAATTAATTCATAATTTGTTCAATTAAGTTTTTTGTGTTTTTTTTCATAGACAAGGAAGACACTACAAAAGATTTGGTAAAGACCGTAGATAACAAGGATAGGAATCCATGGGAGAAGTATCTGGAAAAGAGAAAGGAAAAAAAGAAACTCAAAATACTCAAGGTAATAATAAATAATAATAATAATTAAGGTTGCATTCATTATCTGTTCCTATGTTACTTTTTAATTACCTGTTATTTTTTAAATATTTATTTAATAGCAGTTCAAGTGATAAGTTCTATCCAGTGTTTACTTTAGCAATGTAAAATCATTTACCAATGAGCTAGACACATTAAATGGGTAAACAAATTTCAAAACAAGGTTGATTAATAATCAGTTAATAAGTGGGCCTTTTATAATTATAAGTAAAGTGAATAATTAGTTAGAAAAATGGGATTGCAATAATTTTTATTCGTTTAGACCAGTTATGTTGCAGTTAACTGTAAATGAAATTGCAGATTAACTCAAAAATCTGAATAAGTTAACTCAAACTGTAGCTAAAAAACAAGAATATTAACTGAAAAATATTTTGTTGTGATATAGATTATAATTTTGAATATTTTCTAATTACTTTTGAAGCGTGTTATTACTAGTTTTTCCGGTTGTCCATTGCACTTTGAACTTTGACGTTCTTATTACTTTCTCATATTTGCCGTGTTGAAATTTTATGGTTTTGGTTATTTCGATAAATAAGTTAAAGTTGTTGCAGATTAACTCAAAAATCTGAATAAGTTGTTAATACACCTGTCTATGAGTCTCTTTAGCTGCATTCTTCTATGCTGATGAACTCATGGCATGACAACATGTACTGTACAGTTTACGAAAGGTGCAAAAAACTGAGAAATGGTGTTAAATTTTTAAAAGTTTTGAAGCTTCCTGTTTTTTTTCTGACATGACTTGACAATATATTTTCTGCTTCTTCGAGCAAGATTGGCAGTTTTGTTTCATTTTGACTTAATAACCTGGACATGACGCCACACCTAGTTACCAACACAAGAACTGCAATAATATGATTACTTACAAAAAAAATCTTGAACTTAAAACTTTCCTGAAAACGAGTAGTGTTTATTATAAATGATTATTTGGAATTATGAATAAGTGATTGAAAATAAATATTTTAAATGAATTTGAATTAGAATAAATGAGAATGATCAAAAATAAATATTTTAAATAAATTGAATTTGAAATTTAAATATACATCCATAATCTATATATAGAACATATAGCTTTTGTCTTGCGCTTGTGGATGCCAGTTAATGAATTGTAACTGAAAAATTGGGAGTTTCATAACTTGAACTCGAACTGAATAATGACTGGTTTATACATTGCATGTAATTTTTTTCTGCAGTAAGCTGTGTAATTAAATGAAGTAAATTTTCACACTCAGGCCAAATCGAACAAAAATGAGTCTGATGAAGAAAATGATGTCGAAGAAGAAGAAGAAGATGATAAATCTCGAGGTTAGTATTTCTAGTAAAAAATTATTTATTTTTCATTTATTTTCTCTGTACTTAATCCATAATCATTTTCTACCAGGTAAATCGAAGAAGAAGTTCAAGCCAAAGAAAGAGACTGTAGAACTGACAGAAGCAGAGAGGGTGAGTTTTATTTTTAAATCCGTTATATTTACTTTATCACCGTCTTGCTTGCTTGAATATTTGCAAAACCTGAAAGTGAAAATTAACAATTTTCCTGTCATTGAAATGTGAAATATAGGCTTGCTCCTCATGACAGTGCATTCATTCTATTATAGTTTGAAAATTTTTTTAATTTAAAATATTAAATTATGTTTTAAAACGAAAACAAATCAAACATAAATATATGAATATTTGCATTTATAAATTTTAAAAATTTGGTTTTAAATGAATGGCTTGTATTACCTGCAGTGGCGTATCAAGGGGGAAAGGGTGCACCATCCCGAGCACCTGTAGCTAGGGGCGCAATATCATTAGAAGCAAAAGTGTATAAGGTTTTAGAAAAATTTTCTTGAAAAGTACCTATGATTATACCCCACCACGGTCATAAGCCCTTTTTGAGAAAAAGTTGACAGATGGGATATTCTAGAGGTGCATTCTTTAGACTTTACCATGGCTGCCAAAAATCCTTGCTACGCCACTGATTACATGAAAAGCTGGTGAAGTCTGAAATATAAGGGATGTGTTGAAAAACCTCGTTTGCTTGTTAAGTTATGTTATGTTATTACTAAATTTAATTTTTTAAAACTACCGAATTGTTGTTCATATGTATCAAAGTTGTTATTCTGTTCTAAAAATATCTTATTTATCTGATGAGCAGGCTGATTTAGAGCTGCTGGCGAAAGACTTGTCTTCACTGCAAGAATCTAAAGGTGAGAAATCAGAAGAGCCATCTGTTGAGAAAAAGAAGAAAAAGAAATCCAAGCAGAAGCCATCCAATGAAGAACCAAATGTTTGTTTTTATTTTCATTTTAAAAGTTTTGAATCTTCTTAAATTGATTTTAGCATTTACTTTTTATTATGACATCAGAGTTTTGTGTAAGAATCTTTTTTTTCTGCTTGTGCTATTCTGTTCCGTAATTTTTAGTATTTTACATTTATTAATTTCACCCTTAACCATTTTTTATATATTGTAGGAGACTGAGATTGATCCTCGATTCAGTGCGATCAAGACCGACCCAAGGTTCGCAATAGACAGGACGTCTACCAAAATTCTTGAAAAGGAGAAGAAAAAGGATAAGAAAAATAGAAAATAATTTGTTCATAATTGACGGCGTATTGTTTATTTTAGCTAATAAATTTGTTAATGGGATAAATTGATTTTTTTATTTGTTTTTGATATGTACAAGCCTTGTGCATTGTGGAAAGGATTGAGTGAAAAGTCAGAAAGTCTAAACTCTGGGAAAGGTGCTATGTCAACTTTCTGTTCAAAACCAATTGTGTTTGTGTTACCTCGTCGTATTAAATAAGCTGTGTCTCTTTGAAATAGTAAGCGGCATATTAAGCTTAATATGCCGCTTACTTTAAGCTTTGCGAGTTGGTACAAACAGCACAGTTATTCAGTTATGGATTCAGATACTTATACCGCTTTAGCAAGCTGTTGAAAGTCACAACACATTTTTGGGGATAAATTATTACACAATTAACATGGTTTTTATGAAATAACCATTTAATAGGTAGTTTTCATATATTTAGAACATAGTTATCATATGGTTATATATCTGATCCGTGCGTCAGTCAAAAGGTTTACTTTCTATTGTTTACTCTGAACGATAAAATATCTAAACATGTCTTCTTTGCGGCCAAAAAATGTTTTTAGGCTACAATTGAAGCATAGTTTCAGCTGTTTTACAATTAACAAATTATTTAAGTAATTTTTTTCTGCGTTTTTCTGCTTCCACATTTCTTAATTATCAATGTATTGAGGACTACTGCGATGAAGCTAGCAGGCGCTCGTAGCATAAAGTAATGCAATAAACTTGAATAAACTTTTTGTGTGATAAACATACGTAATTTTGTTAAAAGGTTTGATAAATTTAGGCCCTTTATCATCGGTCCACTTCATCGTAACTTCTATTTTTTACAAACTTTTATTTAGGTTACAATCTCTGTGTGTGTGTGTGTGTGGCTTTCTCTGTACGCCAGTGTACGCAAATATTGCAAGTAAAATTTAATCAGCTTTTTGACTAGCCAGGAAGCTGAAACTTTCAGCATAGCTTTATATTGGATGACAATACATGATTCAATTTAAAAAAAAAAAAAACTTTATTTGAACATCTTTCTTATTTCTAAATCGAGTGTATTTACTTTGATATAAAAGTTTGTGTTGAAAAACTCGTTTTTTCCTTTACTTGTTTAAAATAAGAGTGAACAAACCAATCATCCAATAAGAGCGTCAGTTTTCTCAACCAGTTCTGGAGAGAAATAGAACATGCATGGGCCAGCAAAAACTGGCACCAGAATTTGGACGTGCATAAATTTCTGGGCGCTGTTTTCGTGACACACACTCCAGGTTTTGGTGTCGAACGACTGGTATCAGCGAAAACTGGTCAGTGTGTACTGGGCTTTAGGCTGTATATCTTTCATATTAATTAAAACTTTATATTGAGCATGGTGTTATTTTGAAGATATGTGTCTATATAGCATATATAAAATTCATACCATTAATTCATCACAAAACTCTTACGAAATTGATTGTTATTTTATCTTGGCGGTACGTTGAAACTCATGAATCTCTGGTCATTTTCAAAAGTTGATAACAACAAAAGTAGTATTTCTAAGATAATATGTGCTTCTAAATCATATATCAAATTCATACCATCAACCCATCATAAATATTTACCAAACATTAACAAAACTGACTGATATTTCTCTAATCAATTGATAATTCTCTAATATCAGCCGTCTACGTCTCATATATGGTGGAGCGTTAAAACTCATATATCTCTTATTATTTTCAAAAGTTGATAACAACCATGGTGTCATTTTAAAGATAATGTTTTTGCATAACATATATAAAATTCATACAATCAACCCATCACAAAAAGATTAGCAGATGTTTACAAAATTGATTAATATTTCTCACTCACTCACACACACACGCACATATATATATATATTAGGGCTGTGCCGGTATACCGGCCGGTTTTTGGCAATACCGGCAAATACCGGTATTGAACAATCAGCAGTTAGCACATCACGCATAAAAGACAAAAAAATTAAAGACCTACAACAGCAGTATGGGCAGTGCAATTTACCTGTATGCCCATGTTTGCTACACTTCAATTACGGACAACGGTTCTTAGCAATAGCATAGTAGTAACGGTCTAGCACCGTTTCGATTTTTAGCTGAACCATTACTAATTGTAGTTAGTTTATTTTAGTTTTATTGTCCTAGTTGGCGACCGACCGTGGACAGTAACACTAACACACTTTAAAACACTATTTTTTTTAGCCATTTTCAGTCTTTCGACATTATACCGGTACCGGTAGTACCGGTTTTTGGCCCGAAAATACAAGTACCGGCAGAAATAACCATACCGACACAGCCCCTATATATATATATATATATATATATATATATATATATATATATATATAAAAAGCTCGTGACGGTGTTTGTGTCCAAACTCCTTCGAAACGGCTCAACCGATTCTTGTGAAAAAATTTTTGTACGTTTGGTAGGTCTAAGGATAGGTACACAAAAAATTTCATAGAAATCGGTTCAGCCGTTTTGGAGTAGTTTATATATAATATATAGGACAAACTCACACATAATTATATATATATATATATATATATATATATATATATATATATATATATATATATATATATATATATATATATATATATATATATATATACATATATGTGTGTGTGTGTGTAACGGTAACGGAGAGCAAGCTGAAACGAGAGAGCATGCGGGGAAGGATTGATTTTTTTAAATTGTGCTTAATTTTGTACATTAAACTTTTAATAAGAAAACCAAAATAATTAATTAGGTAAAACAACATTTGCTGGGTCAGCTAGTATATATATATTATTCTTAAAAATGCAACTTTTGAAAATGACCATAGATATGAGTTTTAACGTACCCCCGAGACGTAATATCAGTCCAGTTTTGTGAGCGTCTTCTAAAATTTTGTGATGGATTAGTGGTATGAATTTTATATATGTTACATAGACACATAATATCTTCAAAGTAACAACTTTCTATAAAAGATGTAAGGCTTACACCATTCTAAAAATTCGTTTCCTAAAAAATCTGTTGATGTTGAGACAATAATTTTTAGATGATGTTATTTATTTTTAGTTGTTTTACTAATAACAATACTTTTTTAAAAATATTTTGAATTTTAATTGAACGCCTGCCAGCTTCACGCGTGCATTTAAACTCCAGTTTGAGGACTTAGCAAATTCATCGTTGTTAAACATTAAATTAAATGAAATTTCGGTTGCAGAGACGACCAGTATAAAATAGTGGTTGGTCATGAAGATGGTATGGTAAAAGCTTATGATATTCCGTGTAATGAAGAAGTTGTAAGGCACCCAGAAGTATGTCTGCAAATTGTTTTAGTAATTTTTGTTGAAATAAAAATCTGTTGTGAAAATATTTATTAATAGTAGGCTAAATGTTTGTCAATAAGATTGTTTTTTTATATAAAATATAAACAGACATTTTTCAAACAATATGATATACTTGACTTTAATTTATTTTTATGCAGAGTAAAAGTTGTTACGAAACGAAAGGTGGTCCAATCCAGTCTATTATTGTTGAAAACGTTACAAACCTGTTTGCTAACGATCTTATAGTTGGGGATTCAAAGGGATACGTGACGTTCTTCTGCAACGCTCAAATTTTAACAAGAAAAAGTATCTTTCATCATGCTGTCGACAGCATACTGGCCATTAAGAATGCAGGTGAGTAGTTGACATTAGAATCGTTTTATGATGGTAAATTGTTAGAAATGAGTTTCAAGTGTGGATTCATGATGGTGATAAATATTTTGACATTTATTTGTGTCGGTAATTGAAATTTTGATTTGTGTAATGACCTGTGGTGACAATTATGATAGAAGTGTTTAGGCTAATAGCATGACCAAAGATAATAACTTGACGATACTACTGGAATAAGTTGATGATGCTATTGGAATAATGTGATGATCCTATTGGAATAATGTGATGATGCTATTGGAATGTGATAATGCTATTGGAATAACTTAATGGTGCTAGTAATATAACTTGATGATAAACAACTTTTTTTCCATCGTCTACCAGCTGGAACTCCCAATGTTTTGGGTTTCGATATCGAGGGAACAATCTGCCTTTTCAATTCGCATGGTGAAACGTGGAGGATGAGGCATGGAGATGAAAAAGTTTCATGTGTTTGTTTTCTGCTACTTTCTTTGTATACGACAACCATTTAAAAACTCTAAACCTCGCTGAAATCAAATTTTTCGAACTACTCAGAACGTCGGCTGTCAAGCGAAAGTGACGTGCCTGTTGCATGCGTGCTTGAACACTCCACACGGAAACAACTGCAGATACATCCTCGTAGCGGACGACCAACAACGACTTTTTTTCTACGTCGACAACAACCCGGTCCTTGTCCTCACAACATCGTCCGTCGTCACAGCTGTTAGATTCGCTGAAGATGATTTTTATTTTTTGAATAACTCATAATATTTTATAACAGTAATATAATAATTTTTTATCAGTTCTGTTTATTATTATTAACAAATTCTTTTTTTATTGTTTACATTCACATTGCTGCTACCTGCATACCAGTTTCACGACTAGGGTAATAAGGCACGTCTGATTTCGGATACACCTGCGGGTCGCACGTGAAACTGTGATCCAGCGCTGTTCTTATGTGTTTCTATACAAAGTGGTGCCCTAGTCAAAATAAATATTCGAAAATATTCTAAAAATTAATATTTGAGTCAATTTGTCACACAAGATAATTTTTCTTGATTTCATTTGCAGATGTGCTGTGGACGATTTGTAACAGAAGACAGTTTTGAGGAGTCGCAAGAATTTCCCTGTCACAGTTCGTCTCCGTTCTGCACGCAGGTTGTGCTCGGTTGTGACGACGGCTCTTTATACGTCATGACCAACTTTCAGGTGCCACGTCTTCAAATCATTATTTCATGATTTATTCATATTTTATTGATAAAAAAGCTGGTTTTTTTTTTTTTTTAAATTCAACATTTCTTTAACGATCAGGTGTACACAGAGGAGCTGATAAATGTCCAGTTTCCTATCAGGCACATGCGTCGCTTGCATCCGAAGAAAAGTCAAGCGAGAGACGTCGACTTGATTGTCGTAGCCGGGAATACGGATGCGTATTGTATCGTGAAGTGTGGAAAGGTTGGTAAACTTCATGGTCGCAAAATAAAGATGCTCATAGGGAATAATAAGCCACGACCATTGTGATGATGGTGACCAATGTGTTGCTAATAATTATGTTTAAGATCCTACCGGTAGTACTTAAGAAGTAATGATGCCAATCGTGTAGTGATGACATATTAGTCTTGAATTTGGTAATGCTACAATCAGGCGTGATCCTACCATTGGGGATGCTGGGGATGCATCCCCCCACCAGCCTCAGAGCTAAATTTTTTTCAATGAATAAATAAAGTTAAACGTACACCAAACAGCCCCCGCCAAACACCAACTATCTATCTAAACTAGATAGTTATAAAATATAAAGAAATCTGTGGCCATCAGCAATGCGCAATTACTATACCTAAGTAAGATATGCTTGACCATGGACTCCTAGATAGAAGGAGTCCATGTCTTGACCAACTGAAGGTGATTATGTCCTGCCAACTAGCAGCTTATAAATGAGGATATCCAGCTAAGGCGATTCTCATTCGGTTTACGGGTTTTCTATTCTTTGTTGTTTCCTTGCGTTAATCATTTAAACATTTTTTAAAGAAAAATTGAGTTTGTGCAAGTTTAAAACACTAGTTTTTCCATATACCTATATTAATCGAAAAGGGAAATTACCCACTGTTTTCTATGAAGCCTAAAGGTGGTAAAGTACTTAATTTGTTTTTATAAATCAATATTTGTTTCACCAATTTAACTGCACAAAATCTAAATATTGTGTTGAAGATGTCAAGCAAAAATCTTTAACTTCCAGCAAAAAAATGCGCTGCAGCAACTTCATTAAGATTACGTCATTCTTTAAATCGGCACCCACTTGCATTGAGAATGCAAAGATTCTTGCCAAACTTCAAACCCTGAACAACAAGATTGTCATTTATCTACTCGTTCTATCGAATTCTCGACGAACGAAAATAAATTTGAGTCGAACTTGACCGACAAAACTGTCAAATTTTCGTACATGTTCATCGTTCTATAGACATTAAAGAATTTAAATTTAGGCTAAAGACATATCTTTTTAATAAGTTTTTTGATTAGGAGATGTTGATGAACTGCGCGCCTTTGCCAAAGAATTGTTTTTTTTTTATAAGGGCACGATATAAATGTTATTTTGTATTGTATTTGTTTGGAGATTGAATAGGATATACACATTTCTTATGCTCAAAATCGTTATTTTCTTACAACACACCCATTACTTAATGATAACTTTAAAATCTATAAAAATATATATAAAACTCCCAATAAAAAATTAATTTATCATCCCCCCCACCAGAAAATCCTGGGACCGCGCCTGGCTACAATGCTGAGTTTTTACAAATATAATTTATCATAATTGAATATTTAATGAGTTAAAAATATGTCTTTAAATGATTATAATTTGTTCTAATGATAACAGGAAGTGATGAGGCATCAAACGCCATCATGGATCACATCACTAGAGGTCAAAGATGTTGATAATGATGACATAGACGAGGTCATATTCAGCTGTAGGGATCTCAGTATACATGCACATAAAATTGTTTCTTTATGATGATGGTGATGACAATTCATTCTTTGCAAAAATAGGGACAGTGGACAGTTATGATTTCAAGATTGTTTTTTTTTATTGTTGTTGTTATTGTTGAGTAATTTGGCTCTAACAAAGAAGTAAATAAATGTAAATATTATTCTTAGAATTGTTTCTGCTTAAATTAAATATAAATAATATTAATATTTAATAATATCGCTGCAGTTTGATTCGACCTCTACATTTATGTATACTTCTGTAAATATTTATAAATATATGATAAATCAAGTGATTATTATATTATGGCTGAGAAAAAATTCAAAATGTGATGCAGGGATGGAAAAAATTAGAACGATATAACATGTAGCGTATCGTATCACTTTATTGTATTCTATCACTCATCAAATAGTAATAAATTGGCAATGCCTATTTATAATGCACCTAAAAAATATATGATTTAAAAAAACTAACTAATTTGACACGGTAAATTTAATCTACAAATTGATTTTTAAATTTGACACAAGATGGCATCGGGGATGTTTGTGTTGGCGGCTGGTTCATTCTTCCAGTTTCATCTCCTCGCGGATACTCTTTAAGGCGTCCAAACACTGAACAGTCAGGCTCATGTAACCGATGATTGTAGTGTCGTTAGAGCTTACTTGTACTGAAAAGTTAATTAGTAATAAGAAAATATTATATTCATAAAATTTATAAATGTACTGAGGAATTACTTTAATGTACTGAGGAATTATTTGAATGTACTGAGGAATTACTTTAATGTACTGAGGAATTATTTGAATGTACTGAGGAATTACTTTAAAGTACTGATAATCAAAATTAATGTATTAATGAGTTGTAAGTAAATCACTTGAAGAATGATATTCAACCGGGGCATTTTACACATGTACACAATTATCAACACACACACATAAACAGACATGGAATAACAAACTTGGAACATCTTCGTCAAGATTTTTGTCTTCTTCGAGAATTTTTTCGAGATCGACAAAAGCCACGCCCACATCTTCGCAATCGCCTTCATCATCGATCGGCTCGGAAATGAGAGTGAATCTCAACCTGTTTGATGTGACTGAGTGCTTGTATTGTGCGATTAATTAAGATGATACAATTAATGATGTTGTGGTGATAATTATAATAATACACAATTAATGTTATGTCATCATCATGTCTTATAAATGAAGTCGCATCTCATTACTGAAACATAACTGTTAACTAAAATGAATATTTATTTAGAGTGGTGGTGATGATGATTATGATAATTGTCTAACCTGCTCCCATCGACACCAGCTTTAAGGAGCATGTTCAAGATGAAACACCTTTTCTCTATATTCTCCTCCTTACCGACTTTGAAAACTGAAAGTTAAGAGGTGATGAGGTTGGAAAACAAAAGGTGGGGATGGAAGTGGTGATATTAGTGGAAAATTAAAAAAGTGACATTGAAATGATGGTTACGTTGAAAATGAGTTATTTCGATTTAATGATATTGGCGTCACTAAACGACTAATTATTTTATTTGGTCTTAAAACCTCTGGTGAAATTGAAAGAGATGGGTTTGTCCGGCTGAGTGGGTTTCGGAAGAGAGAACGGTGTTTCCGTCTGCTCGGGTGGTTCTCCGAAGAATTCGTACGCAACGTACAATTTTTCGATGTTCGGGTCGTTGAGGAGAGGAGAATCTTCAGTGAGTCGGACGTGGGAAATGGTGATTGACACGGTATCTTCAGGAGACTGGATGTTATAGAAATATAGTGATACTTTTAGTGACAGTTACAATAATGAATCAAATTTATGATTGATGGTTATGGTTTGGGTTCTTGAATTTTCGGGTTCAAGACTTTCCAAAAACCGGGTTCGGGTTTTCAATTTTTCAAACATCGGGTTTAGGTTTTGCACTTTAAAAATATCATGTTTGGGCTTGGTTTTCAAAATTTGAAATTGATCTTTTTTGTATTTTTGTGCAAAATATTATCCAGTAAATGAAGACCCACTCTTATGGTTTAAAAATTAGCTGATTTTCCAAACTTGGTGATCATAATTGAACACTATTTATCTGCTCCATTAACCAGCATTCTTTCCAAGTAACTATTCCAAGGAACTACTCTTATATAACCAGACTGCAGAAAGAATGCTGTTCATGAAAATATGTTTGAAAATAATTTCAATACTAGATTTCAATAACTGTATCAAGTTTTGAAAACTCCGAGTTCTCAAAACGCCGGGTTCAGGTCGGGTTGGAGTTTCTTATTTTTAAAAGTTCGGGTTCAGACTCGAGCCTGGGTTTCAATTTTTCAAAAGTGCAGGTTGTGGTTTCATGTTTTAACAAGTTTGAGTTCGGTTATGCAAAAAAGACCGGGTAGTACCAAACTTTAGGTTCGGTACCCGTGACATCCCTAGTGATTAGTCTTAGAATGAATTATTCTGCTTACCTTTTGTGAAGTTCTCGGCTTAGGCACAACAATATCCGAGTCATCGTCGCTGAGATTCCCTGAAACAATTTGTTTATTAAAAATATTTTTAATATTTTTAAACTATTTTCATAAAAATAATATATATAAATATATTTCTAAAAAATATTAATTTCTAAAAATAATACTTAAAAACAAACCTGTTTTATCTTTCATCTGTAAAAAGAATTTTTAAAATAATAAATGTTATTTAAAAAAATTATAATCTATACAGAAACTTATATAATATGAATCACTTTACATAAGCGGATAATTAAAAAAATGAACATCAACATTAAATTGTGGATAATCTCAAAACTCACACTAGTTCTCATGCTAGCTTCTGAAAAATCTCCTGAAAATTATAATATTGACTAACTTAAGATTTTATAAAATTAATAAAATATTTCATTTAATTTGTTAATTTTGATTAATTGAAGTAGTTAACATTTGAATTAAATACTAATTGTTGCCTAATTCAAATAGTAACATTGGTATAATAACATCCACACCTAACATCATTTCATTTTTAAGATTTCATCATCTCGCTCGCACTCAGCGTCCAACGTATCATCAATCTAAACTAAATAAGACTGATCATCTGGCCTGAAGACGGTTGTATGTAGAAGTTAAAGCAAGTGCTCAAATTAATTTAAAACTTCTCTCAGTCCCGTCTCTTTTTATAAAAATCAATAATCTCGACAGATGAAGGTAATTAAAAGAAGAATTGAACCTGTCACGTTACGAGGAGATGACGTGTTGGACTTTCCCCGAGGCAGGTTGTCTTGATTATGATCTTCTTCTTCTATCATTGTTGTTGTTCCTATTTTTTAATGATTTAATTTTATTGTTTTGTTATGTTAAGCGTATTTTTTCTCTAAAACAAGAAGTTAAGAACAATTTGTTTAAAGCGGGTTTACATTCCTGATGGAGCCACGGATTATTTGTTGATTGATTATTTATTTATATATCACATTAGTACATTTCAGAATATTGTAGTACACATACAAAAAAATAGGATAGGTGCTTATAAATGGCTGCCTCTGGTTGTTCTGTGAAATGAGCCCATGAGTGAATAAAAGTTAGATAAAATAAATTCGTGAACTAGAAGTCTAACGATTATTGGCACTTTAAACATTGTCAAACTTGCAAAATTGAGATCAGTAATAAAATAGAAAACTTCAAACTTTTTAATGGTAGCTTATTATGTTAATTTTAAATTATATATAAATGTCTTATTATTTTTAGAATTTTAAATAAAATTATTTAAACATTATTTAGTCAATTTATTCCACTAAATAAAAATAAAAAACCTCCTTATTAACCTTCCAGGAATGCAACGTTTCCATCAAACCTCAAACTCTCATCCTCTTTTGTCCCGTTTCCATGTGATATCTCGAAAAATAACATATGAGAATAAAATATATTTATGCAATTATAAAAAATATAATTCATGAAAAAGTATAAAATTATTTACATAAATACAATGGTATGCAAATATAAATTTTTTATAAACTGTATACAGATAAAAACACAAAATAATTTACATATCTTTAATTACTCAGTCAATCGAATTTGTCCGATTAAGAGAATCTAGATTTGATATGCTGGACCTATATTGTTATGTATGAGTATGACCGAAATATATTCAAACCAAAAATCAACCAGTAAAACCTCAGAAGTAAAATGTACAAAGAGGTCAGAGTACTTACATCTAATTCTTCGGTACCTCCCTTTCCAAAGCTTTTTTCACTTCGCTTATCACCATCTTGGGGCGAACCCCGTTGAGAGTTTTGAGGTGACATAACATTCGGTGGTGTCTCAAGATTTCGTTGAGGGGTGGAATTTTTTCGAGAAGTCACCAATTGAGGGGATGGAGATGGGGATGGTTTTTCACCATTTTTAGAATTTTTTGATCCTTTGGGGGTACTCCTGGCAGATGACTTACGAGCAGCACTGGATGCAGAAGGAGGAGATGGTGACAGAGTTGGTGGCTTTTCACCATTTTTATCTTTAGATACTATGCCTGTTTTCTTACCTTTGGTCTGATATTAAATAAGTGAAATTTATAAAAATAAAATAAATACATGTAATTTATAAAAATAAAATAAATAAATGTACGTAATTTATAAAAGTAAAATAAAATAAATAGCTGTAATTTACACAAATAACATAAATTTAATAAAAAACTAGCAGTCTGAAGATGTTCAGCAGCTTCTAATTAACATGAAACAAAATTAATATAAAAAATCCAAAATAATAAACATCAGTTCAAATCAGAAGCGAAATCAAAATATCAAGTGAATTTTGTTACATCTGACCGATATAAGACTTTGACTGGACAGCTGATTTGAAATGTCCTGCTGGGAAGTTAGATAGGAGAACTGCCAGGTGAGACTCACCTCTATTGTGCCATTGGGTTTTCCGTCACACTTGGAATTTCCAATTATAATCAATTCAATTAACTGAATATAAATTCAGAATTTAAATGTTTTAAATAATTTGTTATTCGAATAGAAAATTGACTTCAAAAATATAATTATTTTTGAATAAATAAAATATTCAAAATTCCATTATTCTACTGCAAACTAATTTCAATAAAAAAAACCCCTTAAAATTTTAAGCTAAGCCTAGAAAACAATTAATGTGCCGACAAGAACTGTTTTATGACAATGATATCTTAAATAAGTCAGATAGAAGGTAATTGTATCTTTTAGTAGGTTAGTCAAAAAATGAATGTTGTTTTTATAGGTCAGTTGAAAGGTTAATATTTCTCTGAATAGATAAAGTGTAAAGTATAAATTTACCTTGATGATTTCGAACTCGCCCGAGATGTTTTGATTATGCGAGAGTGTGACAAGAGGAATTGTGACGATGCCCAGGTACGAGGTCAAGTCAGGGTCAGTGTCGTCAAACAGGTAGATCTTCAAGTCCTGGAACAGGTTAATTTGTGTGATGAAAATAATACTAGATGTAATTAATAATTACTGTTAATAAAAAAGAAATACAATTAAATTAAAAAAATACATAATACAAACTAGTTTAAAATTATTGTATTCATTGAAGTATGTTTCACTAATAACAACCAGTATCATCATTGTTCTCATCATTATATTAACCAATCTCGTGGAGCACACGCACGCACACACACATACGGACGAACCTGAGACCTGAGATATCCATCCAGCTGCGTCGTCATGGCGACCGGGAAGGTTTTCTTGTCGTCGAAGAACGGATCGTTGGACGAATGAATGATGGACGAGTCGTGATCGGGAAAGTCGTAGAACTTGTAGATGAAGAAAGGTGAAGGCTGTTTGGCTGGTGGCGGGAGGGTTTATAAGATGTCAATTAATTGATTATATCGGAAGCAGAACGCTTTTTAATGATTATAATTAGATTGTTTTCTGAGTAGTTATAAAATAATATTCATTTGGCAGGAATGAAGCTGCATGATATAAAATGAACAAAAGCAATAAAACTTGTTTTTTTATGTTTGATACAATTATTAATAATGACAAACAAATCAATATAAAGTCAATAAAATTAGTTAGTAATATATTATTATCTTGTTTATTATTGAGTCCGTACCAAGTTATAAGTTAATTGTTTAATAAATAATTCATTTAAGTTCTGGCTATTACTTCAATAGTAAAATAAATTATCAATTAAATTATTACCACCTGCATTAAATGCTTTGACATTCCTGCACGACTTTGCATGTATCGTCAGCTGGTTGATATTGTTGGGCGGCCTCTTGGCAGTTGATTGGTCGAGAGGAGTCGCTGCTTGAGAGGTGAGACTGCCTTGTTTTGAGTTGGTCTCGATGTAGCCTAGTGCTTTGCAGCGCTCCTGGGTGATGAGAGATTTGAGGGAATGATGGTATGAGGAAGGGGGAGATTGTTATGACATTTTAGATGAAGTCAATAAAGTGAATGAACTACTCCTACTACTACTACTACTGCTACTGCTACTGTTACTACTACTCCTACAGTTACTACTACTGCTACTACTACTACTACTGCTTAGTAGCAGTAGTAGTAGTAGTCTACTACTACTACTACTACCACCACCACCACCACCACCACCACCACCACCACCACCACTACTACTACTACTACTACTACTACTACTACTACTACTACTACTACAATAATTTGTAAACTTAAAATCAATTATGATTGAATACATAATTTAAGTTGTGATTATTAATAATAAGAACAATAAAATAATTAATAATGACAACAATAATAAAATAATGATTAAAAACCTTGTACAGTCTCAGTGCTTGCTCCATGGGCACTCTTAGCCGCACCCAATATTCGAGAACACCGAAACTGACACCCTCTTGCCCATTTTGAAGACCTACATTTATTTTTTAAAACATTATTAGTAGAAATTATTATTTAAAAAAATGAATTCAAAAAAATAATTGCCACTGGCAAATAAACAATATAAAAAAACACAATACTTATTAAAAAAAAAACTGACCAATGAGGTTGAGGGTGCCGTGGAGACGACCTGCAGACTTATCGAGAACCCCCTTGAGTTTGAGGCTTCCACCTGCCACTGTCCTGTAATCTGAACCGAGACATTCGTGGAGTTCCAATGTGCAGCAGTCCTGCAAGCAGGTGGTTTATATGGTGTTGATGATGATGATGATGTTATTGGGTCTTGATTATTATAAAGCCATCTAATTAACATAAATAACATTAATGCATAAAAATAAATAAATAAGTGCAGATGTTTGTCCAGTGAAACTTGCTGAGCTTATGTAATGGTATTATTGTCTATTTTGTGTGTAAACAACTGTTGGTAATTAAAAATGAATTGTAATGATCATTTGTTGATTAAGGATCACCTTTTGCAGGTAGTGAATGAAAAAGTCATCAACTTGTACGACGTATTGCGACGTGAAGTCATAATCCATCCTGAAATGATGCAAAATTAAGTTCCATCAATCCATCCATTTGTCCACTCATCCATCCATCAATTCATCTTTCTAAACATCCTTTCCTACATTCATCTGTCCATTCTATACATAAATTTTTCTTTCTATACATCCATCTATTCATCAATTTTTCCCTCTATACACCCATCCTCCATCCACCCGCTCATTCATAAATCACATTCTCGGCGCGTAAACATGAATGAGAAACAACAAACCGGTTACCTCGGTCCCTTGAGTATTGGAGTGGATTGAAGTTCAAAGTCATAAAACTCCCACGTGCAGAACATGTTCGGTCCGACGTCCTTCAACAATCTCAGACACTCCTCGGTCAATGTCAGCTGGTGGAATTTTTTGGCAGTTAACATCGTCAATAAGCAATAATAATAATAATCATTAAATAGTAATAAAATTAGAAAATAATAATTAAAAATAATTAAATAATAATTAAAAATAATTAAATAAATTTAAACAACAATTATGAAAAATTGCCTTGTTGAGATAATTAATTGAGATAAACAATAACAAAGATGTTGCTGAAAAACCACAATTTACAACTGTTTTTTTAAATTGAAAAATAAACTCAACATCGGATTATATTTACAGATTTTATGTGGACTTCAAAGATATTTTGTCCGTTTTCCAGCATGTAGTCTTCCTCTTCTTCTTCACCGTAATTTGCAACCTTCAGAGAAATTTAAATACAATGAAAAATTGTAATAAAAAATTTGTTTGTGATGATGATGATGATGATCTGATTATGATGATGATGATAGTGGTGATGATGATAGTGATGATTATGGTGATGATGAAGTTGATGTTGATGATGACAAAGTTGATGGCAATGATAATGATGACGATGATGATGATGAAGTGGATGGTGATGACGATTATGATAACAGCAATAGTGATGACCATGATGATAATGGCAATAATGATGATGACAAAAAATAAAAATTATAACAGTAGTAATAATAATAATAACCAAATCATCAGTATCGACTGGGACTTGTTTGGTCCCGTATGCTATGTCTTTCAACTGAGCCTCGAGTTTCTGAAATTATTAACTCAATTATTTTCATTACCACCCATTAAATAATATAAATTAATTAATTAATTAATTAATTTGTTTGGACTCAGATTGCCACCATCTGGACTGACCCTAATTCTTTCGGCTCTGATGTCGAGAAGTTGTGCGTATCTATCCAGCTGTACATCACATTCCTTCTTTGACTCTTCCATCTTCTTCGAGACGATATCGAGCTAGAAATATTCATTAAAAAAAAACTATTTCATAAAAAATATGTTTTGCTATAAAATCTTTTGAAGAGGTTGGTTGAAACATGATCATGACCTACGAACTACTTCTGGGCCAGGAGTTGTGGATTCAGGTTTTATAAACTTAATGTTAAAAGTGTTTTACCCTAATTCCTATAGCAGTTCTTATATTTATTATCGATTACATTGAGATGAACCTTTTAATAATTTTATATCATTTGACACAATTTTTCTGACCCGGTTCACCCAACTGACCTCTGATTGGTAATCTTTGTTTATTTTGTATTGGACGATGAGGAGGTTACGTGTCTTCTCCAGTTCATTGATGGTTTCCACGTGTTCCGCCTGCACTTGCCTCAGACGTTTCTCAAGCTCTGCTGCCAGATTTCAACAAAGAAATGAAAAAACTGTTATGAAATGTTATTCGGTTAGAAACAAGCAAACCCTAAAAAACGAGTTTTTTTCACAAATCCCTTATATTTCAGGCTTCTCATTTAATGCAAATTTTTCTTTTAAAACATTTTTTGTAATTTATAAATTTAGTTATCTATAAAATTGTGTTTGACTTTCTGTTGTTTCAAAACATAGATAACCAATTTTTCATAATAAAAATAAACTTTTTTTCAGAAATTTTTTTGATAGAATGCATTATCATGAGGGGCAAGCCTATATTTCAAATTTTAGCTCAATTGGGTGACATGAAGTTTGTTAATTTTAATTTTCAAATTTTACAAACAGCCAAGAGTTAATATAAGAGAGTTAAAAATTTAGGAAATATTATTGTTATTATTAATACTTAATAAATTTATTAAATTTATTAATTAAAACTCCATTTCTTTTCATAACCACTACATAATCAGTACAGACATCATAAGTTTTCTATTTAAATTATGCTTTAATCACCTATTATTTTGTTCATTTTTATAATTATTAAAAACCTGGATTATTGGAATCAAGGTTGTCATTTTCGATTTTTTGAAGGAAACTCAAATCAGACATTTTTGATTGGATTGGGTTTTTCCTCATCTTCACAATGGAAAGTGCTTCGAGAAATTCTTCATTGCTCAATGGTCCATTCTGAAGGCATGTATGAAGGAAAGTGAATTGTGGAGATGTTTTAATATTGTTTTGATATTTGAAAATAACATTAATATTATGTTTGTTAATTATCAAAATAAATATTTAAATAATAATTTGCTCAAAGTTTTTTCATTTTGGATAGTTTATAGTCCTTTTAAAACTGAAATAGCAGTATGTAAGAAATACCGAAGTATTTCCTGTTGCGGATCAGATTTTGATCTTGTTTTTTCCCTCCTCCTTTATCCAGGCATGAGACTGACTCACATTATGCAAGGTGAAATTTGTTCAGTGTTGTTTTAACAATTAAGTTTTATAAATAGAATAAGTTTATCGTTTATTCAACTGAATAAAATAAAGAATGTTTAAAACCATCTTCAACTTGCTCTCGCTGTTTCATGTATTGACTCATCCACCCACTCAGAATTATATCTACCCACTCAACATTATATCCACCCACTCAACATTACACCCACCCACTCAATATGACTTATACCTAATCAACATGAACCAACCACCCAACATGACATCCAACCACCCAACATGACATCCACCCACCTAACACAACATTTACCCTCTTCACTTCCTCAGCTACCTACCTCACCAAATATGGACATCTTGTCAGAGTGCTCCTCATTTTTCTGCTTCAATTCGGCACATTTCCTTTTCAACTCCCTGATTTCGATTTGAGCTCTATCCAACTGGTCTGTGTACATAAAAAACATTTTTTTTCAAAATAATATGTGAATTATTATGACAAAAAAATAAAATTTATGAATCTAAAAACTAAAGAATATGTACATTTAGAATAAATTACCATAATGAATAAAATTCTAAAAAATTAAATAGCAAAACACCTTTCTCGCTGGCAATTTTCTCCAGCATGTCTCCCTTCTGCCCCATGTCTGCCTGCATGGCTGCTTCCAATTGGGCGATTTGCAATCTAAGAGAAGTCTCCCTCTTCTTCCATTGGTTCTCCTTTTCAACATCCATGGCATTACTCATGAGACGAGCATTGGACTCCCTCAAAATCTCACACTCTCTCTCCAGGTCGGAGATGCGAGCCCGGCTCTGCATGGGTGATGTAAGTGACCATGTCGATGGTTATT
>OZ022241.1:6445494-6467994 GCA_963978895.1 Erpobdella octoculata | reverse complement strand
TTGCGCAGAGACTTTTTTTAAAGAAAACAAAAACAAAAAATTGTTGTAATATGCAACAAATTAACGAAATATAACCTAATCTAAGTTAATGATTACATGCTGTAGTCAAATGAGAATTTACAGAATAAATATTCAATTAACTGTCTATAGTAATAAATACTTAAATTGCCTTATGGATCGTTAGCAGTAAAGTATTAGCGTAATTTATTATAAAGTACTATGATCGTTAAAATAAAATATTATGAACATTATCATTAGGAATTACAATCATTATGAGAGCCTATAAAATATTTTTTATAGAATTACATTTATAATAAAATATTATGAACATTATCATTAGGAATTACAATCATTATGAGAGCCTATAAAATATTTATTATAGAATTACATTTATAATAAAATATTATGAACATTATCATTAGGAATTACAATCATTATGAGAGCCTATAAAATATTTATTATAGAATTACATTTATAATAAAATATTATGAACATTATCATTAGGAATTACAATCATTATGAGAGCCTATAAAATATTTATTATAGAATTACATTTATAATAAAATATTATGAACATTATCATTAAGAATTACAATCATTATGAGAGCCTATTAAATATTTATTATAAAATTATATTTATAATAAAATATTATGAACATTATCATTAGGAATTACAATCATTATGAGAGCCTATTAAATATTTATTATAGAATTACATTAAATAGGCTCTCCACTCAACATGTAAGTATAACAACAAAACAACAATAGTAATAATAAGAATAACAACAATAATAAACGCTGACCGCTTGATTTCTTCATCTCTTTTTCTGCCATACTTCTTCAGAATGATGTTCTGATCATACAACTCCATGTACTTGTCCTCCAGCTCAAATCTGTCCATCTTGGACACGGCCTGACGACTAACAGCAGTTTTAATGCCTTAAACGAATACTATGAATTTAGACCCGACATTATGTAAAAAAAAAACTAAATTTATGCCAAAATAAACAAGCTCACTTCCGCCGTTCATTTTCGTCTTCAAGTATGTAAAGTGTCAGATGTTATTAAATCCAATCGTCCACTCCAATTCGACTAATAAACCCAACATGAATATTTCAACAATTTTCCATTAAAAACTAAGTGTCTTCGAACCAGTTATTTCAACTTTGTTATTGCTTACGAAAAATGCCGACATTGTTTGTCTTAACGACGCGCACAAAACTACTTGCCAACGGGATGGGATGCCGATAGAATTAATTTTTGCGTATTTTACAGAAATTTTTTATTAAAATTACCATCCTTAAACACATTATTAAAAACATATAATTTATTATTTTGTGGTTAAATGTTTTTTTCACTGAAGAGTGCTAATCTGCCGCTAGGCAAACCAAATCTTGGATCGAGCATTATTCACTATTATTCAGACAGTTTCATGCTGCATTTTTAATTGTGGAGTAAGTTTGTAAAGTAATTTAAATAGTTTGATGATTTTTTTAAGTAAGCAAATATTGAGGCAAACTCAAATTGATCGAATCCGTTTTTCTCCCCGTCCATCAATCAGCAGGGCCGGATTAACACTTATAGAGGCCCTGGCGCACTGAGAAAAATGAAGACCCTTGCTTCCAAAAAACCTGATGACCGAGGAGGGGGGAGGGGTAGTCGAAAAGATTTTTCATAAAAAATTTTCGAAACCCTCTTTTCATTTTTTTCCAAAAAACCCGATGACCGGGGGGGGGAATGGTCGGAAGCATTTTCCAAAAAATTTAGTTTTTGAAATATTAAATTTTTTTATTGTAAAATTTTGAGTCCCCCAAGCTCGGAAGCACTGCGGAAGCACCTGCGTCATGGTTAATCCGCCGCTGTCCATCAGCAGCAGTTTACTTGGAAGTTGTCTTTACCGCTTGGAAAATAAACAAAGTCTCCTTCACCAGACTGAATTTTGTTCTAAATTCTAAATGAACAAATATTAATTAGTGAAAGTTTAAGTGGGGGTGAAATTTTTTATCAGTTCATTGTTGGATTTATAAGTTTTATTGGTTTTGATTTATTCAATAAAAAATAAAAAATTATAAAATGGCACCCGTGCCAAATCCGCAAGCAAGCAAACAGTCGTGAAATTTTAAAATAAAAAAAAATCTAATTAGGTTCTATTGAAAGACTCGTTGAAAAGTGAAAAGGTAAGTTTTTAAGAGAATGCTAAAATAATCTGAAGTTGTCTGCTTTCGGATCACCGGTGGAAAGGCCTTCCAGATGAGGGTCTCAACTCTCAGCGACGTAGAAGGATCGGTCTCCGGACTCTGAGAGACGCGATCTTGAAGTGATGACAGTGGAGATATCGGCCGATTGGAGGGATGATCTTCTTTTTAGTGTATTTGTAGAAAACACCAGGAGAGAACTAAGATATTTCGGCTATCCGTGGAGTCAAGCACTGAAAATAAAGCTTAAGACATTGTAAGTTACTCTCAAACCATCAAACCACAGACAAGTCTGGCGGCAGTATTGAGTACCTTTTGAAAGATATCAAACGTTTTTATTTACGTTTGTGAGTTAAGAAGTTAAGAGTTGCAGAAGTTCAGACGTGTTAGCAGCACATGCTGGATGGACTACGAGAGTTGTGAGCAGCCTTTGAGGAACAAAGAAACTAGTATACTAGTGGACTAATATAATTAATTAGCTTTATTGACTTTTTCGGAGTGAAAGGCTGTACAATACATTATATACAATAAAACATAATAAAGGGATGATCAGGTCTATTATAAACCATTGTAAACACACAAACTAAACTTGTGGCTATCGCTGTCGACATGAAGTGCTTTGGGAAAAATTTCCAGAACTATTTTGTACATACTAGACGACATAGCACTGGCACCATCTTAGGCTTGTTTCCATGTAATTTCTATGTTTAGCCCATGATGTTTTAAAGACAAAAATAGCAACTCCTATTAGTAGGCCAGTAGTACGAACAAGGCGAAGAAGTCCAAAAATGAAAGTTTACTTCTGGTTGGCTGTCCGTCATGAAATTCAACAAATTGTGGGATACAGAATCCAAAAACTGAATGGGAATCTTTTTTTAATATTTAAAAAAGTTTTTCCCTAATGCATATTCTGAAGCCATAGAAACAGCGTTCGGACCATGTAACTGCGTGTAAATTAATAAATGAAGTGGATATTTTTACAACGGATCTTCAATACTTCCCTTGTATCCACCCCAGCTATAAACGTCAGTCTAATTAATACAAAATTATGGTAATTGTACGAACCAACCAACTCGGCTTCATTAAACAACAGCAGATTTGAAGTTCTGCAGAAATTACGCAGTTTTAATAGAAATCTTGTTTTATCATTATTTAAAATCCTGAAACCCACGTTTTCTTTTAAATAACAAAACCTTCTCTTAGAAAAATTATCTTGATCAAAATTAAGCGAATAGAAGAGAAGCTATTTTAAGAACAGGTAATTGTCCAGGGTCATTGTTACGTATGTATGAGTGGGGAAAGAATGTAAAAAAGCAATTATTTAAACTTTCACCTGCTTTCAGCAAATGATTGGAGAAGGAAAATTAGAAAAAAAGAAAATATCGGAAAAAACTTGTGCTTTTCTTCAATTGATTTTTTTTATTATTTGGCGAAGCTGATTTGAGCATGCGTGAAAAAACTGAAGGAAGAACCAAAGCAATTTTTATAAAGTTTTTTTTAAATAAATTAGTTTGAAAATCGTGTGTTTAATTAAGCAATTGTTTACTAAGAAACTATTTCTTCCGCTCCAATAACTTATATTTTTTATGCTTTTAACTAAGATATTCGGTTAGTAGGATTTTGCTACTTTCAAATGTCCAAGATTATTATTTAAACTTTCGCTTTTTGTTCATTGATGTTTTAGAGCCTCATGGGTTTCTATTAAAAATAAACAGCAAAAAATGTATATATTTACTCTCAAATAAATAAATGTATCAACATAACTTTTTTTTATAATAGTTCATAGTCCTTTACACCAGGTGCTTTAAGACTATTTATTTAGCACGTAGAAAATACCAAAGTATTTCCATGTAGAGGATCATAATTTGATACTTTTCCTCTCCTCTTTTATCCAGGCTTGGGACCAGCTTGCAAAAGTCGAGCAAAGTTATGCACATACATTCCTGAAAATAAATATAAATTTCTCAATAGAATAACAACAGTGAAAAAAATAAACAGAAATAAAAAAAGAATATGAAAGATAGAAAGAGAGTAAAAAAAGAAGAAAAAAAACGTGAGAGAACAAGAAGGAGAGCGTGAGAGAAAAAGAAAAAAAGAAAAAGAAATAAATGAATTAGAGAGGTAGAGAGAAAAGGCGAAAGGATTTGGTAAATAGTAGGGCGTTCTAAATTCCATCCACTTGTCTGCACTTCACACGACCCCCCCTTATACTCCAACGGTGAAGGTCACTGGCGTAAATAAACAGAGAGGCTGGCTGGGGTCAGCCGGGTTTGCTCAATCGAAGATTTATGGAAGACGGACCACAGAAGAAAAAACTCCGTTAGATGTGGAAAAGTTAAAGAAACAATCATAATGGAAAAAGAAAAAAGACAAAAGAAAAAAATATAGAATATAGAAGAGAAAATATAAATATAAAAGAGAAAACGTAAGAAGACGCGGAAAGAGGAAATATGAAAAAAAGTTTTTTTTCCGACATGAGCTGTTTTTGGGCTCAAGTTTCTGGTTTTGAGATGCTTTTATGGTGGATCTTCTTATCTGCGTTCCTGGTTAGATGGTGTGGATGAATGAATATAGAAACGATAAAAAAGGAGAGATAGAAAAAAAGAGAGTGGAAAAAACAAAGCAGACAGATGGAGGAGGAGAGACAGACGAAGAGCAACCATAAAAAGTCGGCGTCGTAAAGAACGGCCACGATGTTTATCCACGCTGGTTACCGATGTCGCCAATTCAGTCGTTACAGCATCAAAGACACGAACGTTTAATATGATGCAATCTCTGTCTTTTTTTATTGCTCTTTTATCTCATTGTTTCGTTTTTTTAATCAAAACTTAAAATAAATTCAGATTTATTTTGAATCATTTACTCTGAAAAATAAGAGTTTTAAATAGTTTTAGATTTATTTATTGTCGATGTTTAACAAATGAAAAAATTACAAATCTGGTTTATTTCAAAGCGCAAAAATTTCTACAAAGTCCAGAGCTAAAAAACGTGAGTAAACAAACAATGAAGATGCACCCGGTACATCCCTGTTTTATGATTGCACAACCCACGCTTAGTAAACATCGGTGCGTGTTACTTCCGGCAAATTTCCTCCCGCTCAATTTTGCGGCTTGTTTACTAACAGCGATGAACAAAAATGTATGAGTGAAAATCAGCCCATATCAAATAAATGATTCACAATTATCAATGTAATTAGGACTAAACACCTCTAGCCCTTTATCCACTTAGACTAATTTCTCTTTTCCTCCCTTTTTCCATCCTTTTTTCCTCTCTTTCTCTTTTCTCTTTCTCTTTCTCACTCTCTCTCTCTCTCTCTCTCTCTCTCTTCTCTCTCTCTCTCTCTCTCTCTCTCTCTCTCTCTCTCTCTCTCTCTCTCTCTCTCTCTCTCTCTCTCTCTCACTCTCTCTCTCCCTCTCTCTTTTTCTCCCTCCCTCTCTCTTTCTTGTTCACAGCTGAATGCATTAGTGAGTCGGGTTAGGACAAGTTGGAAAGATGGTTATATGGAATGATAAGATTGATGTCGTGTTACGGATTGGAGTCCTGCTTTCTTTAATTAATCCTGACGCGACCATCCATTTTCTTCTTAACTCCTCCGTGCCTCTGTGTCATTTTTTATTCTCTTTAAAGACACTCTATCTCCTTCTACCTGGACGTTTGCTTTTTTCTGTCTGACAGTTTCCCTTTTTCTCTTCTTTCCTCTCTCTTGATTTTCTCCCTTTCTTATCTCTGAGTTTTCCATCGCCTTCAACACTTTTCATTTTCCCGCTACCGCATAAATATCTGCTTTTTGCCCAAAGATTCATTCCAATCTACACTCACACGAACCGGATCGAAGAGGGGTTCTATCCCATGCTGGTCATTCTTACCCCAGGCTGGCGGGTAGCAAGTGATTAACCTTTAACACCGTGCCTCATTCATAACCGACGTTTCAAGGTCACGTTGAGTCTAACACAAAATTAGAAAACACGATTTTAAGAAAGAAATGAAATATTAAGAAAAAAAATCAGCAGAAATAAACATTAAACACGATTAATTGCAACTTTTTGGCAGAAAGCCAAACATTGTTGGCCATCTTCATGGAGGTTCTCGAATTTAAAGTTGATTTAAGTGTTCGTTCTCGAGTGACCCACTTCCACGTTCCCGAGCCAGACGGAACTTTTCAGGGGGTGACTGAGGTGGCAAGGAGAGTAGGTTTTCTACAATACGCTGGCTGAGTTTCCTCGGAGTGATGGCCAGGTTCCAATTAACAGTCGGGCGTACAGTAACAGCGCGGTTGAAAAAAAGAGAGAAGGGGAATGAGAAATGTTGTGCTGTGGATCGCCCGGAGAATTGGCACTTCATCAGCAGAGCTTTCACTTCTGTCACCAAAGACGTGAAACTGTCTTGACATCGTTGGTGTAACATAATTATCATTCATCAGTTATTATTAAATAATTAATTAACGTTTTAAGTATTTAGCAATAATAATAAATCAACTAGTAGAATAAAAATAATTTTATTTATTGCGCTCAATAAATAAAATTTAGAGCAATAATTAATTCATTGACCACAGTGAAACAGTGACTACAACTATTGACCTGGAAAGGTAAACAAATCATCGGTTAAAAAACCACGCGTTTCATCACAACGGATAAACCTGGCTTTCCATTGATTTAGCTTCGCCCTGCTTCCGAAAGCCGTCCCGCAGACAGAAAGTGAACAACGTAAACAGGAAGTGAATAATTCAAACAGACGGTGAACAACTAAAACACAAAGTGAACAAAGCAAACAGGAAGTGAACAAAGCAAACAGGAAGTGAACAAAGCAAACAGGGAATGAACAAAGCAAACAGGAAGTGAACAAAGCAAACAGGGAATGAATAAAGCAAACAGGAAGTGAACGAAGCAAACATGAAGTGAACGACATTTACGAAATAAGAGACAGCAAACAGGCAAATATAGCACAGTGTTCATTCGAGACATTTACGCTAACATGTAACAAACCTCTGCAGAAATTGCTGAGTGATGAGGTCTTTTAAGTGGTTGATCCAAAACTGATATGAGTTTTAGCACTTGAATGTAGAACCGTGCTAAAACTTTTAACGTGTAGTGTCAACGATAAAATATTTAAACGTTAGCATTATCCTTACACTCAAATATTGCTTCAAATTACGGAATAAATAGAATAAGTAACCTTCGCCAAATATGTAACCCCAGGGGACGACAAACAACACCAAATATACAACCGCAGGGGACGACAATCAACACCAAATATACAACCCCAGGGAGCGACAAACAACACCAAATATTCAACAACGAGAACGCGTAACGATCTGTATGACCAGTTGGAGAAAATTTAAGAAGAACAACGCAATGGAATCCCATGAAGATTCCCATCCACTTGTGAATCGAATTGAAGAGTGATGTGGCGGGTGGATGGCGAGGCGAGTGGTTGCTGATTCGTTGAATGCCACAACAACCTACCCTGTGTTTCAGTAGATATGTAACGTCGGTAATCTAATTATGTCATTAGGCTACGCCGAGGAATGGCGGTTTTGTTATTTTTAGGGCCACTACTTTTATCCAAACTACTACAACAACAACAAGTACTACAACCAACGTTTTTTTTATAGAATTAAGAAATTAAGAAATTCACAGCATCAAATAAAAAATTACAAAATAGTCTGAGATAATAACTAGTCAGTAAAACTCTTATCGTTTGATAAGTTATTGAAGTAATCCAATAATCTAACTAAATGTCGGAGAAAAATATCAGATCACAATTTAAACAACAGAAAAACACTCGAGAACAGTTGTTATCAGACATTACAGCTAACATAAAGGTTTGTTGAAAGATTCTTAAAAGAATCACTTGAGTAGAAAAATAAAGCTAAAAACAAATGCAACTAAACACATCCACAATGTATTTTTACTTTGACTTTTATTGAGACCCATAAGAAAAAAATTCAAAAAACATTAACTTTTATAATGTATCGAAAGCAAACTTGATCCTTTCATATTTTTTTGAAATTTTATTTTATATTTTATTTTATTTTATTTTATTTTATTTTATTTTATTTTATTTTATTTTATTTTATTTTATTTTATTTTATTTTATTTTATTTTATTTTATTTTATTTTATTTTATTTTATTTTATTTTATTTTATTTTATTTTATTTTATTTTATTTTATTTTATTTTATTTTATTTTATTTTATTTTATTTTATTTTATTTTATTTTATTTTATTTTATTTTATTTTATTTTATTTTATTTTATTTTATTTTATTTTATTTTATTTTATTCATCCGATAGCACCATATGGGAATCTGGAGCGGAGAACTATCGATTGAAACCAACCCGCTTTCCTAATAATAGACAATGTCTAATAAACTCTTGATGTAGTTGAATTCAAGTAGAGACCACATACTTACAGTTCCGCTTATATATTTTCGCTTGAATTGTTTTAAAAGTTTATTTAAAGCCTCTGATGCAAAGAATTTTGAATTGACGGTCTTTTGAAGAAATCGGAAAAAAGAATCATAATAAAAAAAAGTTAGAACAGACGGGTCCGGTTGATATTTTTTTTTTTTTTTTGGGGGGGCTAGCCTCAACACACAAGCCGCCACCAAAAGCAGATCACCCACAGCGTATTACCACTATAACTATCTACAATTACAAAATATGTCTCCCTTTCAACGGAAATAACAGGAACGAGAAAAGACAATGACCTCTCGAAAAATAGAAATCCTTCCCAAACAGTGACCAATCACCGGGCGGGTGATAAGGGCAAAATGAAAGACCATCAATCATTGACTACTCGACTTCCTTTATCTTTTTTTTTTCAAACTTTTACTTTCTTTTTTATTTTTCTTTCTCTATTTTTTTCTTTTTTTCAGTTTTTTCTTTTCTTTTCTTTTTTATTTTCTCTTTCTTCTTCCGCTTCATTTCTCTTAACAGAGATTTGTTTACCTCAGAGGTCACCAAGTAATTATCCTCACCTAATTTGAATATTCTGTTTTAACTGGTTTCTTAAATGTAATATATAAATATTATATTTTATTTGTTTAAGTGTTAATGTTTTTAAGTAAAGATTTAAATAATTGGTTCAAGTTATTACTTGAGTGAAAGTTACAATTAAAAAATTTTAAATGAGAAAAACCATCAAAAATCAATTCAAAGCTGACCGATTTTTAAAAACCTTCATTTTTATACCAACATCTCTTCTTCTATGTTCTCTATTATCTTCATTCGGAAAAACTACTTTATTTTTCAGATTTCACATTTATTTAAATCACACGTACTGCTCGGCACATTAAGGGGGCAAGAACAGGGGGCGATTCTAATTCGCGACACTGGTTGAGCTGGTGACAGCAGAGCTGCTAAGCTGCTGAGTTAGTGGAATTAGTTAGAACATTTAAAAGGCTTGGTTGAAAATGTGAAAAGAGACCAAATTCAGTTTGTTTTAAAAAATTTTAATAATTGTCGTTGAATAAATTTCAAACAGATAAATAGTTCTGCTCCAGTTACCGTTTCACACAAACCGCTGGATTAAAGGTTAAAATAAACACGCAAAAAGCTGGAGAGCTGTGGCTAATTGCCCCGTAGGTGTCGACTGGATATTTCCCGGTGAACTTACACTTGCAGGTCAGTCGGGTCAGCCAAACTTTACCATATTGCTCCCTTTTCTAAGCTCCAGTGTTCTTTCTCCATTTCTTTCTTTCTTTCATATCGTCCTCCTCTCCGCTTTTTCTCTCTCTCTATCTCTAACCCAACCTGTCCAAATAAGGCGTTGTTGTATCGCTCAGCTCAAGTGCTTATGCTAAACAAATGTTGCATTGAGACGGACCATCGATTGACGGATATGTGTCGTTGCATATTTGTTTAAGAGCTTTATTCGTGTGTGCATCAAAATACAGATGTGCGTGAATGCTCGTGCATGTGTGCATACTGATGCAGCTCACGTGATGTAGTTGTGTGTGTATCATTTCACATGATGTAGTTGTGTGTGTATCATTTCACATGATGTAGTTGTGTGTGTATCATTTCACATGATGTAGTTGTGTGTGTATCATTTCACATGATGTAGTTGTGTGTGTATCATTTCATATGATGTAGTTGTTCATGGTTAGTTAGTTGTGTTTTTTTTATTTCAATAAATCTAATTTTGTCGATTTTTAGGCATGACGTTTTTTACCTTCATTTATTTTATATTTATTTATTATATTATATATTTATTTATTAACGTTTTCCTAAAATCTCATCTGCTGTTTTTTTCTATCTAAATACCGTTGAGTGTTTGCTCGCCTGTCGGTGTATGTGGCAATCTTCTTTGTCGGTTTTGGATAGTCTAAAACGTCCGTGCGTGTATGTTTGTGTGCATTTATGTGCGTGCATATGTATGTATGTATGTATGTATGTATGTATGTATGTATGTATGTATGTATGTATGTATGTATGTATGTATGTATGTATGTATGTATGTATGTATGTATGTATGTATGTATGTATGTATGTATGTATGTATGTATGTATGTATGTATGTATGTATGTATGTATGTATGTATGTATGTATGTATGTATGTATGTATGTATGTATGTATGCATGTATGGATGTGCTCATGTGTGTATGCGTGTGTGAGAATGTGCTGGTAAGATGATAAGAATTTTAAAGAGTTTTCAACCAGTCGATGTCGTTTAACTCAATTATCGTTCGTTTAATTGATCTACAAAGAAGAAAATGAAACAACCACTATAAAAGTTCAACACATCACTGGCGCTACGTGACCAGTCACACGAGTACAGTCGTTTGTCCTTGACTGACGGGAGGTCATCCAGGCGTCCCTAGTTAACGACCTGGCCACGTCGGTGGGGTGGGTGTGTCAGTCGTGCGACCTTGAACTTGGTGACGCGTTACCTTGTGTTTAGACAGCTTTTTGGTTTACTTTTCTAATTTAGTTTTTAGATCTTGAAAGCAATGAGATCAAGCTGGTGCTGTTACTACTTGTGATCTGTGATCTAGTTGTCTTGTGTTGTGATTGAATGAAAGAAATAGAAAAATGTTTAGATTCGTGTGACAAACATTGGAAGTAAATGGGAATGTTGTTCTATGTTTTTTTCTCTCTCTCTTTCTCTCTCTCTCTCTCTTTCTTTTCTCATTTATTTTTTCTCACTCTCTATCTCCTTTTATAGTTTTGGCTCCATGAATTAAACTGAAATAATAAAAACCACGTTTTTCTTCTGCACTAAAAAGACAAAAATAATTCTCTGGCTATATAAATTGCGTTAACATACATACTAAGAGCAAGGGCCTAGGACAGGATTTTGAGGCCAAGGGCCACAACTAATTTTCAAGGCTTTTTTAAATGTGATAAACCGAATTTAGTTAAGAAAATATCTTTCAAAAGCTTAATGGAAAGTTTCAAATCATCCTTCGTATCTTCAAAGGGACAAGTTTTTCAATAACGCTTTGATAATTTAAAGTGCTATCGATATCAGAATAAATGGTTAAAATAACCAACCCATTCCGACGCTACTGACCCATCGTGGAACTGTGATAGTTTTTAGTTCTTTTTTTTTAGTACTGAATGATTTCTTGGCATCTGCAGCAGATATTGCTAACGTCATGAAAATTCTCAAGAAAATAAACACATTTTGAAACAGATCGACCAGATTTTGAGTCACTATTTCTCGTATTAGATGTTTTCGTGAAAGAGGAGGCTTGAAATTAATTTTTTGTATTTATTTGAGAAAAATTATTTTTTTGACGAGCTCAGGTGATAAATCTTTTGAACGGCTAAAAGTATAGCGTGAACTTTCTGCATCGTTTAACTGATCGTCACTCATAGAATTGAATTGCCATAAAAATTCAAAATTTTCCACGATGCTTGCAATAGCTGAGAATCTTGTTGAAAAACTTTTAGTAAGTGTTGGAAGAATCTTATTGAAAACTTTTGTATAAAAGTATTTAGCTTTCTCTTGTGTCGTGCATTTGAAAATGATGGTAAAGGTTTTTGATAATCAAAACTTCAAAGCCACTTCTTTACTCTTTTCAATAACTTCATCAAACTTTACAATTGAGTTCCGTAGAGAATTCAAGTCATCCATTTCAACGACAAGTGTTGCTCCACGAGCTTCTACAATAGAATTCATGTGATCAATCTTTGTCAAGATATGAATCCAAAAGTTGTTCATCAAAACAGTTTCAAATGTTGATAGATATTTCTCAAGTCCTTTGCATTCGGCGATTAGCTGTGGAGGCAGATTCAATCTTTGCTTTTTTAAATGCTTTTATTTAACTTTACTCGTCTTTCTGTTTGTTTGTTTGTTTGTTTGTGGTGATCAAATCTTAGAAACAAAAATTCACCCACTTTTCGATCACCTAGAGCTCTAAAACTTTCAGGAAAGCTTTATTCTCGATGACAATACATAAATTTAATGTTTCCGACATAAACTAGACCTGAAATCAATTAAAATCCATCAAATTTTCTGTAAAAACTTGTTAACTTTTCCTCGAAAGAACACCATGGGATATCACTTCCCCTCCGCTTACAATATAGCCACCATATTTTTTTTTATTAACAATTGAGCAAAATAATTCCAAGAAAAGTTAAAAAAGATTCAAGCAAACTAAATAAAATAAAATAAAACAAAACATTAGGTGATTGAAAATGAAAATCAAAACGAATGATTGGGGTTGCAACAATTATTGAAGCCCATGTAAATAGACTTTTTTCTTATTTTTTATTGCCTCTATCTTTGTCATTTCCATTCTTTTTCCTCATCCCTCTCATTTCTCTTCTCTCTTCTCTATCTTGTTCTCCATTTTCTTTTCCCTCTTCTTCGGTTCGGATTTTTTTCTCCCCTAAATAAACCCTCCCCTCAGTGGCACCACAACAACAACAAAGAGAAGGTAAGAAGGAGGAGGAAGGAAAACAATAAATAAAAGAAGAAGAAGAAGAAGAGGAGGAGGAAGAGACAGGCGCGTGTAACTTTACAGGCAGACGCGGCCTCATAATTGATCAAAGCAAGTTATAATGAGCAACATTAAAGACAAACAGCGCTTCACTTTGACGATCTTTTGCGGCATTCGAGGCGGTTGGGGGGAGGGGGGAGGAGGGGGGATCGTGGTCATAGCGGTGGACATCAATCGAGTGCCTCCTGAATTTTTGTGTCTGTGTTTGTGTTGTCGCATTAAAATTATGGCCAGCGAAGTAAGTTGAATATTTAATAAAGAAGGAACGAGAATAGGCTGGAAGAGATGGAAAGATTGAATAGAAGAAGGAGACAGACATAGAAGAAAAAAAGAAAAAAAGGGAGAAATAGTTTAAAAAAAGTTTGTATTGGTGTTCACATGAAAGCACAATTGCACACACACATACGTGCAGACATATATACACATGCATATAAACACATGCACACATAAACCCATACATACATGCACGCTTGTAAACATCTACACACATGCACAAAAATAAACACATACACAGACATACACGTGCAGATATATAAAAACCTACAAAGATATACATATCCAGACATATAAACACATAAACATGCAGACACATATAAACATATACGCACAAATACACATGCGCACATACACACTGACACGAACGCATACATTCATGCATGCGTATTTTCTTCGTGTATATATATGTAAAACGAAAGGCCGACTGGCGACAGTTCTGATTAAAAAACATTCGCAATGAGAAGATGAAGATTTCGCCGAACGGAAACGTAAAGCTAGCGCAAACGGCGTAATCCGGCAACTGCGAAAAATGCTGGCGCCAGCTTAGAAATGTAAACTTCGATTTCCAATCAGTTAGTGAAATTTCTCAGTTGAGAAAAATAAAGTTATTTTGATATCGATATTATGGGACGTTAAAAAATGGATTTGAACTGAAATAAGGACCTCAAGGTTGGTTGGTTATTCTGAATGGCTTCATCGTCGTTATCATCATCATCATCATCATCATCATCATCATCATCATCATCATCATCATCATCATCATCATCATCATCATCATCATCATCATCATCATCATCATCATCATCATCATCATCATCATCATCATCATCATCATCATCATCATCATCATCATCATCATCATCATCATCATCATCATCATCATCATCATCATCATCATCATCATCATCATCATCATCATCATCATCATCATCATCATCATCATCATCATCATCATCATCATCATCATCATCATCATCATCATCATCATCATCATCATCATCATCATCATCATCATCATCATCATCATCATCATCATCATCATCATCATCATCATCATCATCATCATCATCATCATCATCATCATCATCATCATCATCATCATCATCATCATCATCATCATCATCATCATCATCATCATCATCATCATCATCATCATCATCATCATCATCATCATCATCATCATCATCTTCAACACCACCACCACCACCACCGTCATCATCATCACCATTATTCTTGATGCAATTCTCAACAATATATTCTTAAACACGCGTTACAAAAAAGAATCCCGCTCATTCTGACAGGCCAAAGAAACTGACAAATTGGAGAAACACAACAGAGATATGAAATAAAAACCATACAAAAAAAAACGATCCAGCACTGAAGACACCCCCCTCCCTCATATCGCGAACATTTTCCGGCGTTACATGGCTCTCCGGAGATCAAGACTACGATAACATCGCACAACCCCTTCCTCCAACCCACCCACTCACTCAACTTCTCATATCCACCCAGAAGACTTGTGTTGCGTCCACCCACGCAGTTGTTCTCATATCTGCCTACGCGGCGGTTCATATTCGCAAACTCACTCAATTTGTCTCAGTCCCATTCAGTCAATTTGTCTAAGTCTCATTCAGTCGGTTTGTCTCGGTCCCATTCAGTCGGTTTGTCTCAGTCCCACTTGTTAGAATTATCTCATTTTTTGTTTACTTTCATGTTTTCCCTACATCCACTTTCCATCCAACCATTTCCATCTGTCTCGTTTCATTTCATCCGACCCAGTTACGATTACATCTGACATCTCTCAACCGTTTTCTGTTTCTTTTACGGCGACCTCCCGCCCGCCATCTTCCTCTCCTGGAATCAATTTCAATTCCCAACCCGACGGAGTTTCCCACCCGGAAGCATCAACATTCGCTTTCCCGTCCCGTCCCGTCCCATCTTTTCTTTTCTATTATTCCTCGGCCGGCCAAGCGACCGGGAAAAGATCGGACGTTGTTTACCCCTCGGAGCGATATTCATGTAGCGGCTTCTTTTCTTTATTCCACGAGATGCCTCTCCACCTATAAATAAAGCTGCAGGAAAAAAACATAAATAAATAAATAAATAAATAAACAGATAAATAAATAAATAAAAACAGAAATTAAAAAAATCATAGTTTTGATCTTGATGGTGATGATTAGAGGCAGAAGGTCTTAAATTCATATTTCGATTCGAGAAATTCTGGATAACACAAACTCTTTGGAATACTTTGTTTTATTTATTATCCAGAATAAAATCGCGGAAAGAAATCTGAGAAATGTTGAAAGTAAGAGAGAGAGGATTACATTCGGTGACTGCTTGGAAGAAAAGGAATAAAAACACTATAAACAATAATACAAATAATAATATTAATTCAACCAGTTGTTTTAATAAGAATAATAATAATTTTAATAACAATAAGCATATGATGATATTCGATATTTTGATCTTCTTGTTGCTCTTCAATCTGAAAAAAGTTCATACGAAGAAGACTCTCGGTAAGTAATTATTAATATTATTTGCATTACTTTTATATTAATTTATATGAATTTATAGTTTTATTATTTATATATAAATGATATTTATATAATAAATAAGATATTTTTGTTATTATAGTTGATAATATTCTTCTCCTTCATTCTTAATATTTTTGCTGTTGCTTATTTAAAATTTGTTTTTAAATAGGTTATTATCACGCTCAGAATTAACTGCTTGCTGATTAGTGTTTATCTTTATTTATTTCTGATCCGCTTGTGTCGCATTCTACTGTTTTTATTTTCTTTTCAAGGAAATCTATTTTTTTTAATACTACCAATCCACCTCTCTGTCATGCCTACACCACTGTACCATCTATCCATCCATCCATCCATCCATCCATCCGTCCATCCGTCCATCCGTCCATCCGTCCATCCGTCCATCCGTCCATCCGTCCATCCGTCCATCCGTCCATCCGTCCATCCGTCCATCCGTCCATCCGTCCATCCGTCCATCCGTCCATCCGTCCATCCGTCCAACCGTCCAACCGTCCGTCCGTCCGTCCGTCCGTCCGTCCGTCCGTCCATCCGTCCATCCGTCCATCCGTCCATCCGTCCATCCGTCCATCCATCCATCCATCCATCCATCCATCCATCCATCCATCCATCCATCCATCCATCCATCCATCCATCCATCCATCCATCCATCCACCCACCCACCATCGGCTCCACATCGATTCATGTATCGGCTCTTGCATCCATGTGGGATTAGTGCGTTCATTACCGTTGATTGAAATGTGAGCAAATAAATACATGGATTTAATTTCTGTGCAAATTATTAATTTTATTACTTTAAGAACATCCTATTGCTCACACACACTCAATGAATCGATTTGCTCACACTCTCGGTGCATCCGTTTATTGGCACATTCAATGCGATAACTTTCCTACAACTTTGTTTAAAAGTAACCAAGAAGAAGATAGCTTTTTAGAGGAAGTGCGAAATGAGGAGTAGAAATAAGTATGAAGTAGAGTAAGAGTTTGGATGAGGAAGGGGTAGAAACAATGATAAAATAAGTCCTATATGTTTATTACGATGTGATCACCAAAATTAATTTCTAATGGTGCAAAACTCTTCTGTTCAGTTTTTTTCTTTTTCTCGTTCTTTTCTTCTCTCTCTCATCATCTTTAGTTTTTCTAGTTTTTTCCTTTCTAATTTATTTTTTTCGAAACAATATTTCCGTATTTCGATTTAATTTTTTTCATCCTTTTCGCTTCTTCCCTTATTTCATCTTTTGATACTTTTTTGAAATTTGTTTATTTTTAATCTTATTTACTTAATTTATTTGTTCGTACGTTCGTTCGTTCGTTTATTCAATAATTCATTCAATCGTTTGTTCTAACTTCTTACCTCTCTTTACATAGTTTATTAATGTCATATTCATTCGAGGCCGATCAATTTGGAGCCTCAATAAAACATCTGTTAACCACCACACCAGGTACAAACCCACGCCTGTGAAATCTCACATCAAAGCACACAGACAGGCACACAGACTCAAACAAACACACACACACACATGGCCAGGCCATGCACACAGGCATTCATCCATATTCTCACGCACAAACGGCAGATTCACTACAACATCGGCGCGATATTGGGATGAGTAGGTAGACGAACGCTGATGTGAAGAAAATGAACATCTCATTAAGTCGCCATCTCTTTCTTTCTCTCTCCCTTTCCTTTTTTCACTCTCTCTCTTTCTCTGTTTCTTTCTTTTTTTCTTTTTCTCAACATCTCTAACTTTTCTTTTCTATATGTTCGTCTGTCTTCTCCATCTTTCCCTGGAAGCAGATGGGACAAAAGCATCCCCTCCATAGTTAATCCTTTTGATAACAACAACTTATGAAAACAACTGAAATTCATCATGTCTTCAAACATCTGGTCAGTGACAATCACAATATTTAAAAAGAGCCATTTAAAATTTTGTAAAATTAGGTATTACATTTCTTATAATAGTTTATAGTCCTTTACACCAAGTGAGTTTTAAGACTGCAATGGTTGTATGTAGGAAGCATCTAAGTACTTCCTGTCGCGAATCATAATTTGATCCTTTTAACTTTTCCTTCCTCCTTTATCTAGGCTTGTGACTGGCTCGCAAAAGCAAAGTGGAGTTATAAATTAAATAATAGTTTATAGTCCTTTACACCAGCGGTTTTAAGACTGAGTTATATATTACAGCCACTGATCTCTATATATAACTGGATTGCGATCCAATTATATATAAAGATCCGTGATTACAACAAATAAAGACAAAAATAAAAGATTATATTGAATTTAAAAAAACAGAGGAAGCAAAAAAGCTTTTTGCACGTGAAGCGCTCGATAAACAAACAATACATCTTACTGTTTTATTTTCACCACGAACCTGCAATTTGTCGCGCCTGACATCACCGCTGGATACAGGTGTTGCAATGTAGTACTACAGGTAGACTAGGAAGGCTTCATCTGCCTCGGTAATTAGTTCATTTGGAGGTTTCAAAGGAATGAAAAAAAGTATTTTGAAAGAGCAAGTGATGAATATGGAAGACGGTGGGGATGATTATAGTTGGGATAGTGGTGTGATGATGATGATGATGATGATGACGATGACGATGACGATGACGATGACGATGACGATGACGATGACGATGACGATGACGATGACGATGACGATGACGATGACGATGACGATGATGATGATGATGATGATGCTGATGATGATGACGATGACGATGACGACAACGTTGGTGACGATGATGATTATGATCGTGATCACGATGATGATGAAAATGAAATACTTTTGAAGGTACTTTCAAACATGCCTTATTAAATACGACAGACCACTCTGCTTTAATTCTCTTGCAATAAATTCTACATATCTTCAATCCACAAACCAAATTTTTTTTAAAGTAAATTGATTAATTACAAACGGCTGACTCATAGGTGTCGTCTACAAATTTAGTTTTCACAAATACGTTTCCAGTGAATGAATGTGAATGTTAGCCTTTTAATATTTTAAGATTCCGATGATATTTCTATTGCAGGGAACGAATGTCTGTGTGTTAGTATTTAGTATTTAGTATAAGGTTTGAGACCAGTCCAGAGTTAGGACTGTATTAGTCTGTCGTGGGCACACTGCCCGATTTATCTCTACCTGCTTACTACGGGGGCCACAGCCGGGCACCACTGCATTGAGAAAACGATCGGGTGTCCCTTGTATATATTCTTGACCCCGGGGAAGTAATCGAACCCGATCTGTCTGTCATCGGCGCGCGCGCTTTTACCGACTGAGCTACACAAACGTTTGTGTAACTTTATTGAATTGGCATTTCCGTTCTCCACAAAGAAAAGGAGTAATTAGATCACTCAATTTCTTTTATTATTATTTTTCTTTTAAAATTCAATCTTTCTCTTACTTATCTTTTCTTTTTTATATTCTCTCAGTCTATCTCTGTCTGTCTTTGTCTCTGACTGTCCATCTCTCTATTTCTCTCTCTCTTTCTCACTCTCTGTCTCTTCCTTCATTTCATCTTTTCATTCCTTCTCTATCTGTGTCCTTCACTATTTCATACTTATATTCCTGCATTTGTTCACCTCTTACATCGCTTTCATATTTTTTCCTCCATTAATTCTGTTGATTGGATGTGCTGTGGATGAGTGGAATGATTGAGTTGGTGCTGATGATGATGTTGATGATGATGGTGGTGGTGATGATGATGATGATGATGATGATGATGATGATGATGATGATGATGATGATGGAGATGATGATGATGATGGAGATGATGATTATCGATTGGGTGGTCATTTTTGTCATCAGAATCATTATCATCATCTTTAAACGACCACTACATCATTGCTACAAATATAATTTATAATTAATTGCAAATTTGTAAAAAAAATAAACTTTTTTCACTATCTACGTTTCTTGGCTACAAGCAGGGCCGTACAAAATTGATATTGTTATCATAATCATCAACATCATCCTCATCATTACCATCATCACCACCACCACCATCATCATCATCGTCAACATCATCATCATCATCATCATCATCATCATCATCATCATCATCATCATCATCATCATCATCATCATCATCATCATCATCATCATCATCATCATCATCATCATCATCATCATCATCATCATCATCATCATCATCATCATCATCATCATCATCATCATCATCATCATCATCATCATCATCATCATCATCATCATCATCATCATCATCATCATCATCATCATCATCGTCATCGCCATCGTCATCGTCACCGTCATCAACATCATTATCATAATCATCGTCCCCTCCCCCAATGGACATGCCAAGTTAGTTTTCGGTGCGTGAGTCAGTGAAAGTAGTTTTTGTTTCAAACGACGACAGCAATTTGACGTTCAATCATGCATGAATCGATGATGACTTGAATTGCTCGAGCGTCATGTGCGCCATGACGAGATGCACGTGCTCAAATAACTTTCGTCATCAAGACAATAAAAATGGTCATCGTCATCATCATCATCGTCATCATCATCATCGTCATCATCATCATCATCATCATCATCGTCGTCGTCGTCATCATCATCATCACCACCTCCACCTTCACTTTAAGCCGTATTTAATATTTTTTGGCACTTTCGTCACAAAACGACGTTTCAAAATGAAAGCATTAAATCATTTCATCCCCGACAAAAAGAACCACTGAGATGGAAGTCTTGAATTAACCGGCTTATATTTCCCGCGGGAATTCCCAGATTTGATTGATGAAATCTACCATGACTGTCCTTACCGCTGTTTAACTGCCACCACAACCACAAATACCATCCAGGGCCATGGTTTCAAGGCTAGGGGAGAGGCAAAGTAAAAATTTAATTTAGGTTAAAAAATTGAGAATAAAAAATTTAATTGAGATTTAAGTATTTGTTTGATCATGAACTATGATGAATTAAATTGATAAAACAAATATCAATTTTTATTCAATTTTACATTTCAAGTATTTTAAGAATATATTGCTTCAATAAAATTTAAGCGATACAAATCTTAGTCACCAATAAGTATTTTTAACGGATAAAATAATATTTTATCCCTCGCTGACATCAATAATAATAAATGAGTTATTTTTATCGAATTTCTAAAAATTTAAAATTGTTTTAGAAAGCAGTGAAAATTTCGAGTTTACTGCTATTTACCCCGCCTATGCAACCGTCATCACAACCACAACCAATTTCACTGTAATCGATACTGAAACGGCAACATGTCACCATTACATTCGCAATGACTTAATGAACACAGTCGAATGTGCACAACACATTTGCAATGTCATTCCGTAACACGTGCTTCCGACAAACGAAATTGTTTTACCGTGCAGAGATGTTGTTGCTGATGTTGATGCTTTGTCGTTGCGTTGCGTATACTACACGACGTTAGTAGGGTTGGTGGTGGTGATGATGATGGTGATGATGACGACAATGATGACGACGACGATGATGGTGGTGGTGGTGGTGATTATGATGGTGGCGGTGATAGATATGGCGATGATGGTGATGATAATAATTGTGATAGTGGTGATGATAATGATGGTTATGGTTGTGACGGTGATGGGGATGGTGATGATGATGACGATAATTCAAAAAAATTAATCTGACAGTAAATTTTTTTTAGCTTACATCCGTGCATTCCAATCAGCAGCGCATTTTTACAATTCCCGCTTTTTTGTTCTATCCAACGTGCCCGAACTTTAAAAACTTTGAGTTTCACGTGGTCTGAGCCAGAGTGGCTGCCCAACCAACCAGCCAACCAACCAGCCAGCCAACCAACCAACCAGCCAACCACACACCTACCTATGGCTCATCGTTGGTTTTCTATTTCAACTAATCTACTTTATATCCGCTTCAACTGTTTGAGATGAAACGACGCTATGAAATATAAATGATCTCCATAGCTGGATGCGACATGACAGGCATTTCCCATTACTTTTGCTCTTTTCCCGCTCATCAGAAGCGGCGAACGATAGTGAAACTGAAACTAATGTTTTATGTAGAAAGTCACTCTAAAAATAAAAACCATTGTCCTTCAGTCAAGGTCGAAGAGTGAGTTACTGGGCAACAAACGAGACATTGAAACGAGGAAGCAGATGGTTACAAGCGGACATAGCGACATCGATCCGTGATTTATTTGTTTAATTGAATGAATAAATCTCAAAAATAAGCAAAAGAAAAAATGGAAATGCACACAAAATGAATGGCCCGCTAAATTAAATGGCCGGACCACCGGTACCCCATTCTGTTCATTCAGAGAAGAGGTGTTTGTAATTGCTTTTTTCCGTTAATTGGAGCCTACGTTTTTATCTTTTTTCTATTTCTCTTTAAATCTGTTTCTTTTTTTTCTTCCTTCTATTTTTCTTCATTTTGATTGTATTAGCCATATTTACTTTTTTTTTATATTTCTCCATTTCCTCTCCTTCCAAAACCATCTACTGAAAAGTTAATAGCTGCAACAATAACACTAATAATTCAGTAGCCATTTCGAATCGCCACGTGTTTC